>LPNX010609164.1:0-111844 GCA_001517045.1 Pseudotsuga menziesii
ATGTACACACACACACACACACACACACACACACACACACACACACACACACACACACACATATATATATATGTATGTATGTACATATATATCTATATACATATATATGTAAGTGTAAGTAAATGGAACTGGTAAGTACCGATGAAAAATATGAGTGAAGCCTTGGGGGTCTAGTGAAGATAACCCAATGTCATCATGGTTTAGACAACATGCCAAAAGAAATCCAGTTACAAATCCTCACCTTTTTACTTAAAGTCAATAATAGTATTTACACGCTCATTGGTTTTCCATATAACATTGCAAGACAACTCCTTACATGATTTAATTGTGATCTACACTTATTACCATAAAATAAGTTAATTCCAATTATTGTGAAACCATGCCCTACTCACATGAGAACTTGAAAGGACCATGAGATTATCTATCATAGGGTAAGTATTTTTCTTCAACTTCTATACCAATTTATCTAATCCTAAGTGATTTACTATTGCTATACTAAAGAGAGTGCTAAAACATAGAGAAAAGGTTCTTACACACACACACACACATATATATATGCAATTAAAATATGTGAAAGGTGCATAACAATTTGGGCCTTAATATATTAATTAGAAATGCGATGGCTACCACTGATTACACTCCCAAGGAAAATACTAACCTTACAAAAAAACAAACACGTTAAAGGTATGTGCAAGTATGTTTATAAAGAGAAAGAGGGTATTTCCCTTTATTAGCAGTTTAAACCAAAAGGAAGCAACTTGGGATACTATGAAAATAAATTGTTGTCTTTCATAAATCACTATCTTAGCATAGTAAAGATATTTTTTAGTGGAAAGTTTGTTGTGGGAAGAATCGTAGGAGGATTGTCTTCTTATTTGAAAAGAAACATGGAAGTCAATCTTCACCATTTTGCCTCTTTGGTAACCAATGGTTTTCCTATATAAAGCTTAACGATTTTCTTACAAGGGAGCGAAGACTTCTCTTCCTAGCGGTTTGTGAGGGAAGAAGGGTATCCTAGCTGGTGTTTCAATTCTATACAGGATTATATGCGTTTTTCCTTGACGGTGTTGGGTGATCTCATATAGATCCATTATTGTCGTTCCTCAATATCGGATGATGCATGCACAAAACTCCGTAAAATGTTCTGTGTGTGTGATTTAAAATCTACAACCGGTTTCAAATCATCGACAATCTTCATAACTGGGTATATAAACCCATTATTTGCGTTCAGGTGTGGACAAATCCATGATCTGGTAAGAGGCTTTTACCTGGTCTAGTTATCTAGATCCAATGTATGTGTTGTATAGATCGAATGTACACTTTTTTTATAGATCGAAATCGTTATACATTGTATGTAAATTTAGGGTTTGGTTGAATAGATCCAATGTATAGATCCAATGTATATGCATTTGTCATATTTGCTTCACGTTTTGATCCAACAAATCCTAGAGATCTAAATCTCTGTATAGGCGTTTGCCATATTTTTTTATTTACGTTTTGATCTAACAGATCCCAGAGATCCAAATCTCTGTTAATGCATTTTCCATAGTTTGATTCACGTTTTGATCTAGCAGATCCCAGAGATCCAAATATCTATATAAGCGTTTTCCATATTTTGATTTACATTTTTATATAGCATATCCCTGAGATCCAAATTCTGTATATGCGTTTGCTATTTGTTTTATTGACATTTTGATTCCGACAGATTCGAGAGATCCAAATTTCTGCATATGTGTTGCCATTTTCTGATTACGTTTTGATCTAGCATATCCCAGATATCCAAATTTCTGTATATACGTTTTCCTTTTGTTTGTTTGATGTTTTGATCTAGAAGATCTGGGAAATCCAGAATTCTGTATATGCGTTTTAACCTGGAGCCTGCGTTGAATGATTGTTACAAATACGTTGACCTATGCATTAACCATTGTCAGCATTTTCGATCTGTTGTTTGGGAAAATTTATTGTATTCGTATTCATGCTTTTTTACGGTATTTTACTCACAGATTCGTATATTGACATGCACGTTTTCTGTATTTATAGATTTAGGAAAGAATAAAATTGTATGGGGCTTGCGTTGAATGATTTGTTACAAATACGATGACACTATGCATTAACCATTGTCAACGTTTTCGATCTATGGTTTGGGAAAAATTCTTGTATTCGTATTCATGCTTTTTGACAGTATTTTACTCACAGATCTGTATAGTGACGTGCACGTTTTCTATATTTACAAATTTAGGAAAGAACCAAATTGTATGGTTTTTATGTAGTTTAGTCATCTACATTTTTTATCTTACATCGCAAATCCAGGGTATGTCTTGCTATGCGGTTGGGATATTAAAAGGATTTTAATGGTTAACATTATTCCTAAATTGAGTTGGGATAGGATGTGAGCTTAATAACAAAGTCACCTTGAACCTGGAAGAATGTCTCATGATATAACCTTACCTTAGTGGATTCGTCACCCATCTTGGGGGTGGCCCTAGGCAGGAGAACCTATGCCAAGTAGAGCCAATGGTTGGGAGGAAAGTCGTGGGAATGCTTTCGGTTGCTTAAGCCTTGTAGATTAGAGTTGTAACCCGTAATGCTGAAATTTTGATTATGGAAAATACTTTTTTCAGGTTTCAAGCTTATTATGTAGATTATACTGTTAAAGATAGTGATTGATTTATAGTACATTGTTTTATAATGAATTAACATGATTGAGAAGTTTTGTTTGCAGGGAGTCTATTCCAATGGTGGAAAGGAATTAGCCCAATTCTCGAAGACAGTATGGTGAAATCATTTGACATGCGTACATGTTTATAAGTTAATGTTTCTTTCATTATGGGAAGTATTATAGCTATCTAACCTTGTTGTTTCTCAATAGCTGACTCAGGAGACCCATACAGCATCTCCTACAATCGTGCTCAGGAGTGACCATTACATGCGATGGACCATCATGTGACTAATATATTTGCATATGTCTTAACTATGAGTACAGTAATAAGTGTTAGAAGATACCTATTTTACTAAGGAAACCTTCTAATGCATCGGTGTGGCTTGAGTTGCTGAAAGGTTGAATAATGTCTCAAAGCTGTATACATGAATACTCATGTATGGAAAGTATAAGAATAAGTGTATGAACATAAGGTAAATTATGTGTGATTAAATAATTACATACTTTCATATATACATTAGTGTTGTGGTCAGTGAATAAAGGAGATGGTTTCGTGTATATAATAGAAACAATAACCATGAGTGCCATATCTAATATGGTAAGAGATTTTATGTTAATTTATGTCAGTGAGATTTAATAACTTAGATTTGCTTATGTTGACTATGATTCGTTCAATATTGAAGTAGGTCTAATAATTAGGGATTCAATTGAAAATAGATAACTATTGAAGATACATAAGATGTAATCTGGGAGTGAAGGGTCTCCACTTTGTTACTGTATTGAACCATTGATTGTTAAACAATAGTAGTCCCCATTTACATGTAGTGTATAGGTGATTGTATCTATAAACTTATAATCTTTGAAGTTATTATAAATTCAATTAATCAATGAGACTAACATAATTGGTATACTTGAATGTTCAATGAAATTACTTTACCGTGTACTCCTAGGATTTAATGCTGGTATTGTTGGTATGTGTTACAATTACCCCATGTTACCCCAATTATAGTTGATTGTTTATCCCTCTTGTATAATTATCTACAAACAACATAACATAAACCAAAATTGTCATGTAGTGTGTTTTAGAATCCCATATATGATTCCTTTTTATTGGTTTGGATAAGATTGATGATAACCTTACTTCCACAATTCTTTGTTTGCTTATCAATATGTTTCCATGGCTTGCTTTCATGTTTCCAAGGGTCATTGGCATTGAGAAAAATTGATATACATAACTTGGAGAAGGGCACTATATATACATATACATCTTTCAGTGTGCAATCATATTTCTCCCCCCAAAATATCATGTTTCTATTCAAAAAATGAATGGAAATTATACTTCTTAGGTGCATACTACAGTCACAAGAGTAATATTACATAAACAAAGTAAAATTCATTCCTATCCCTTTGAGAAATAATCCTTGATCCTACCTTCTTTATCTTTCTTTTAACCTCATGCCACTCCCCTAAAGAAGGGTCCAATATGAATATTATTTGGAAGATCATGATTCATAGAGGAAACTAATTCCTAGTGGAATTAGAGGTGTTGAGTTCATGAAGTCTCTTCATCCCCATTGAGGTATTTCAAGACAAAATTTTAATGGTCGATCACTCTAAATCTCCCATGATTAACCTTTCCTAGATGTTGGATGAACCTCCCATTCATTGTAAAGATATCTACTTTCATTCTTGAACTATCATTGTCATGAACCTCTCCCTCATTCTTAGTTTTAAACTCCCTACTTAAGAAACAAACATACCTGGAGCCATAACTTTTCTAACCTCCTTTACTTCTAACACATAGGCTTGAGTACAGATCACCATGATCATGAAAGCAATGACTATTTCACAACGGATAGAAGATTGGATAATATTATCCTTAAGAGAAATTTGGGACATATTTTCGATTAAAATTCTTGTTAATTGTAGCATTTTTTTTTCAGGTCCTGGATGTAGGTTGTTCAAACATAATCAATCATTGTATGTGTGTGTTCCCATTATAGAGATGATGAGGTCACAAGGAACTTGGTGTGCACTTGGGCAGTTCTCCTTTGCAGGTAGAATGCAGGTTGACCATAGAGAAACGTAATGCACTTGGTGTGCTCTTGGGAGGTTCTCACATAGTGGTAGATGCATGATTGTTTTGGCGACATCTTGCCATGTTCATATGTTGATAGAACGCTGGTGGTCTGCATCTGAGGTGAGCTCTGTGAGCTATGTGTGTTTTTTTGTGTTGTGTGCAGGACAAAAGAGATGATCTGGATATGACAAGAAGAAGGCAGGAAACACAGGTTATTGCAATGGCAATGTAAAGAAGGTCCTGGACTGTACGTACGTGATGGCTTTCTCGAAGATGTGATGAAGACCTGGATGAGGACTAGGCCTACAACTAGCATGCAAAAGGGCTGGCTCTGTAGAGACTTCCGATGATATTACCATTCGATGAATAATAAGAAGATGACTATGGTAGAAGCTAAGATGACTCCATGATGAAGACTGGACCGGATGTGTTGATGACTAAGAGAGAGAGAAAGAGAATACCTTCCTAGTTAAAAGGGAGCATTGATGTATTTGTAACTTCAGAAGATATTCTGATGTATATCATCATTGTATGTTGTTGTACCCCATTGGAGACGTGTTTGCCTCCCTTCGAGATGCCATTATTGTGTATGGACCTTGAGGTACAACCTCCATTGTAAGTCAGTGCAATAGTCGCAGGTTTAACATCATGTAATGTATTTTTGGAGTCTCTCTAGGAGAAGTCGGCCTTGTTAGGGTAAGAGGTCGACCCCAGTCATGTATTAGGACAGTGACTTGAAAGGTATAAATAGGGAGGCACCCTCCCTCATTTACACTCACTGGCACTCACTCAAGTTTACATGAGTAGAGAGAGAAAGAAAGGAGGAGAAATAGATAGCTGCAGAAGACTTCTTATTACTGGGTTTGCTCATCTTATGATACCGTCTTTGTGACTAAACTATTATGAGGAAGTTTGTGGGGTTTTCTCCTTTATGGTTTCTTGGGTGAAAATCCTTGTGTTTTGTGTATCTGTTCTATCTTATGCATCTTGTTGTACTTGTTATTCTTTCATATAAAGATCCTAATCGGGTAAATTAGATTAGAAATACTAATAGAAGGGTCCACTATGAATATTATTTGGAAGGTCATGAGTCATAGAGGGAACCATTTCCTAGTGGAATTAGAGGTGTTGAGTTCATGAAGTCTCTTCATCCCCCTTGAGGTATTTCAAGACAGAATTTGAATGGTGGATCACTCTAAATCTCCCATGATTAACCTTTCCTTGATGTTGAATGAAACTCCCATTCACTGTAAAGATGTCTACTTTCATTCTTGAACTATCATTGTTCATGAACTTCTCCTTCATTCTTAGTTTTAAACTCTTGAGAAACAAATCTACCTATAGTCATAACTTTTCCAAACCTCCTTTACTTCTAACACAAAGGCTTGAGTCGAGCTCACCACAATCTTGAAAGCAATGCCTATTTCACATGGGACAGAGGATTGGAGAATATTATCCTTAGGAAAAATTTGGAGATATTTTCGATTAAAATTCTTGTTAATTGTAGCATTATTTTTTCTTCATACGTTATCTCCTATAATGAGCTTTGGAAACCTCACTTTTATCTCATCAACTCGTCTCATTGGTACGCTATGCTCTCATGGTTGGATCAGTAATTGAGCTTCATATTGCAATGCAATACGCAGTTTGCTTTCTAGCGTTCGAATTACTTCATCTCAACCATTTCTCTTATAGAATTAATTGACTAAGTGCAAGATGCTACGAAACATTTGAAATTACAAAAGAATAATAGCAGATACATATACATCTCCGTTGTAGTCTGGTTTGTTAGGATAAAATATTCGAAATTACAAAAGAATAATAGCAGTCACATATATGCCTCCATTGTAGTCTAGTTGGCTAAGATACTCGGCTCTCATCTGAGAGATCCAGGTTCAAGTCCCGGCAGCGGAATAAGTTTAGTTTGTACCTCTTTTTTGGGCTTTGGAGCACGACTAATAAGAGAGTACCAGGATGAAAACTATTGCTAGCTCCTGTATCACTTGTATTCGACGAAGGCTTACGTATTTTCTCTGTCAAACTCTTTAATTGGTTTTCTGGTTTTTTCGCTGCTTTCATTTTTCTACTTGCAAGGAAAACACACTCGCCATTTCTGAACCTAGTAATAAAAATGGACGATTTCTGAACTTCATAAAATTTTATTTACGAAGCGACCACAGTGGGAGTCGAACCCACGACCTTTTGATCCGAAGTCAAACGCGCTAATCCACTGCGCTATGCGGTCTTAAGAGGATTCATCTAGCTCGTTTGTTCAATCAAGATCCACTCGTTTACAATGTTACATTCTTAACACGCTGGTTGCACGACGCCGACCAAAAGGGCGATCTTCAACTTGTTAGATTGATGTGATAACAAACTGCACCACGACACCCGTTCTTCCTTTTGATCTCACAAATTTTCTACTTCAAAATACAATTAAGAAAGTGAATTTAATTTATTTGCTTAACCGAACGAAAATTTACAGCACAATAGTTTTATTTATTTGCTTAATCTAATGAAGATTTACAGCGCAATGCAGTGTGCAATTAAATGAAGATAGCAACAGCAAATTTATTGATAAAACCTTTCTGCTCAATTAAGAATTCCAGCTTTTAAAATGCAGAATATGTTTTAAATGACATCCTGAGCTTCATCAGGGTGGGAGTTTTTGTTATTCAGTTCGGAGCATGGACTGGGTTTTTGTTTTTTTATACGGTTTTTGTGTGTAGGGTTCAGCATTTTCTGTCAATTGAAATTTAAACTTTTTCATATGAAGTAGAGATCTCAAGTATTTTTGCTCCGTTTTCTTTAGTGTTGAATATCACTTTGAAGGGTTTTTTAAATATTCTGTAGGGATTGTGTTAAGGAAGGATCGCTTTTGGTCGCCATCCAAATTTCTGAAATGTAAGTTCTGTTCCATTGGATGCAATGGAGGCATCTACTCTGTTGTGCCAATGCTATCAGATCCTTTTTATTTATTTATTAAGAGAATACATCCTTTGGCCCCATGGCCGTGTAGCCCTTGATTCTTTCCACAACCATCTCAATAACATCTCTCCTCATATCCAATTCACCATGGAAATCGTGCAAGACAATTCCCTTCCTTTCTTTGATGTCCTCATCTCTTGCTAACTTGATGGATTCTCTCTCGTCACATTTACAGAAAGAAAACCCACATCGACATATACTTCCATGCCCAATCCCGCCACCACCTAGCGCAAAAATTTGCAGTTCCCAAAAACCTTATTTCTAGGGCTATCCGAATTTCAGATCCCCAACATCTTGCCTCGGAAAGAACCCCCTCTTCATTAAATCTCTTCAATCCAACGTCTACCCCCTCTCCTAGATTAACAAAACTTTTCACTCTATTCTCCACCCCAAACCTATGTCATCCCCTTCCTCTAAACCTCCCATCGTCCTCACTTCTCTTCCCTACATTCATGGAATTACTGACCACATTGTTAAAGCCCTTGCTAAAAAGAAAATCAAAACTATTTTCAATCCGTTCCTTACTCTCAAACAATTATTCAAAAGCATCAAAGGACAAATCTAATCCTTACTAATTCAAGGAGTTTATGAGATCCCTTGTTCTTGCAAAAAATCCTATATCGGTCAAACAAGCATGGCTATCCAAACTCGTCTAAAAGAGTACATATCCAACACCAATCACAATTGCTTCGCCAAATAGGCCATCAATGAACACTCACAAATCCAAACACTCGTCCTATCCTTGAAGCCCTTGAAATTGAAAAGCACCATAACAATTACAATAGAGAAGATGGATAAATTAAGCCATTCATGGAAGCCCGTTATCCATCATTTCTGCAACTTTAAACTATCAGCTTGACCCCCCCCTCCCCCTCCTTCATCAACCCTCCCCTTTCTTCCCTTTCTCTTTAGATCTCTCCCTTTGGATATTTATCACTTAAAAACCCCCTTGTTCCTTTGGTTGGGAGGTCTTCTCCTTCCATTGACCTTATTTTTTCTTCTTTTCAGTTTAAAATGTTTGTCAAAATATGTTAATTACTTTGGTTATCTATAATAATCATAATTTTTTGATTCATTTTTAACTCAAGCTCAATTATTATTAATTCCAATCTATGCATTATAAGAGGGTTAATAGATAATTAATTAAATATTGGCACATTATTTTCAAATATATTAATTTATTGAATCTTATTTCATTATATTCCCTAAATTTCCTTACTTTTAGATCTTTGTAGGTATCATTTATTTTAAATCTTAAATTAATTTGTTTATTTCATTCTAGTCATTTTGATTTAAAAATCTAATCTTTATATGATCGTATTTATTTTCATAGTAAGCTAATAAAATTTCTAGATATTTTATTTTTCATATCTTTCTTTTAGTTAGTTAATTAATTAATTATTTAACTAACATATTTTACTTTGATATCTTCTCTTTAATTAGTTAATTAATTATTTAACTAATATCATTTTAATAAATTTTAATTATTTATTTTATAAGTTTTAAAATTTTCATCTTCCCATCACTTTAACTTCCCTTTCTTACCATTTAAACCCCTCTTTCCAATACTATTTTTTTCATTAATTTATTAGTGGACTAACTTACTTTAATTCGTTAATATAATCTAGTTAAATTATTTACATTCCTTAATTTAGTTTGTTTAATTTAGGTTTTTCCTATGTTTTTTTATTATTTCTTCCATCATTATAACATAACATATTATAATTTATTTATATTTGTATAGTTTTTCATTTGTCGAGGCCTCTATCAATCCATAATACTAATTTTGACTTTCTACTTAATGATTTTTTAATGGTTATATTTGAACCTTATTTATATCAAATCCAAGATTCTTGATCTCTCTATCATTCCTTGAGATCTCTTGCAGTCCATGAAGATGGATGTAGTATCCATTCAAAAAGTCGGACTCATAAATTTGCACATAGTTTATTCCAGAAATTGGCTCTCCAATACTATGAACTTGTGGAAATATGCATTCTTCAATCTAAAATTAAATCAAGTGGACATATGTCAAAGCTTATTCATCTTAATTAAGTAAACTCTAATATGTAGTTAGATGGTCCAAACTTACTCAAGCTAGAAATAATTTAAAACAAAAAAAAACTTTGAGGAGTGAAGGTTGTTTTTAATTAAGGCTTTATGTGCCATTATCCATAAAGTTTGATCACATTCACCATGTCTTGGCCATTTTCACCATGATTGACAAATTATTTGCTTTCTGACTAAACTTGGGTTGGTTGAGTATTTCCACCATGATCAAAATAGAACCCATCCTCCTTGAGCAATTTCAAATGGCATATGCTAAACAATGTGTGTATGGCCTTTTAATGATATAACAACTCCAGACTTGCAATAGGAGCTTGATGCTTCTTTCTATACATCTAGGAAGAAATTTTAAATTCTTGTTCTAGTAGTGATTCGTAACCAACAACACATAAATAATTCACTTATTAAGTCATTATGGATGACTAATTAATTTCTTAAAATTCCCATAATTAAAAATAAGATTTTATCAATTGTTTCACATATAAAGCATATCATGCCTAGGATTAGATATTTCAACACATAAACAATTATGCAGACTAGAATTGATATCAGAGTTCATTAGACCCACTCTGACTACATCTATGGGCTCAATCAATTAATGAACCAATTCATTAGTCCATAAAATGCAACATATTACATTAAATTTTCGGACAATGCCTGAAATTCTAACTGTGTATATGAATGACAGATCTACCAATGCAATACCTCAAGTGTATAGAATGAGAAGCTCCGTATCATACATAATATCTTCAAGAACTAGACCACCACACAATCTGAAACAAGATCCTACCAATGTATTTTTGACGGGCGAAATTTCGTCAATTGACTATTTTTTGGGTTTTTTTGGAAAAAATAAATTTGCTATTTGGTCATTTTTAGTCTCTAATACCGCCTGTATTTACATAAAATATGTTTTTTTATCATAATAATTTCCAGAATTTAAATGTTTCAGTAGAAAATTGTATGTTTCATATTTAATATTCGCCTACCTATCTATATACATGTTTTTTTCAATCCAGAATAATCGCCTAGAATACTATACTCAAGTATAATATTAGAATCCTTAAAAAGTACCTTGGTCATCATCCTATAGTTTTAAGTTTCTTCCATCTTCTGATTCCAAAGTTCTCAATCTGCTCAGAACATCAATTGATTGATTCATCCATCGATCTCCTTTGTTGATTGACCTTTCATTAACAGACTTCGCTTCCATTGAATTTCATTTTTAGACCACATCCAAACTGTATGTTAAATATTACAATTTCTTTATTTTCAAGATTAGTAGGTGGAATTTGGAGTCATGAGAACAGTGCCCAATCGGGTATGAAAATTCGATTTAATGCTCAAATTATCTGTAGGATAAGAATCCATGCTCAATTTAGAAACAAAATGACATGAAATGAGGATTGAACTCAAAGATATACGCCCAAAGATATTTGTTCAAATCGAAAAATCAAATTTGCAGGCATAAATACTAGATTTGTTATGGACCATTGATTTAAATCCATCACCGTTGAAGTTGAACCGTCGATCTACAAACTGTCGCCATGATCTTGACCATTTTGATGCTAATTGTTCTGATGGTCCCATTGTGCTGACCCCCAATGTCTCGATCCAACTATTTCGATTGTCTCGATGTTGAAAGTTGAAAGTCATAACTCACAACACAACTTCTACAATAAACCTTCGGACTCCGACTATTTCGATCCCAACGTCAAAAGTCAGCATGACGTTATCAACTCCTGGAATTTTCATTCCGACTTTCAATTCCTGATAGTTTTGATTCGAAAGTTGGAATTTGACACTATGCCAATCACTGCCAACTCATTTTCCACGTCATGTTGCGTCATCAAGGTTGTTGCATCAAGGATGCCAAGTGTCACTATATTGAGCTTCCACCTCAGTGTACAGTCCACCCATACTGTCCACATGTCACATTATGGGTGTGCCACATGGCACAACTTTGCATGTTTCACCAAAATTTTAGATTGCAATATCTGGCACATATGATTTTTTTTTTTACGAAACAAGTATCGTAAAAAAAATCTCGATGAGCTCTATACAACAGTGTGCTTCTTGGAAACATTTGAGGACTCTGAAATTTTGGTCACTTGGGAGATCCACCTAGATTATACCTCCCCATTGAAAAAAAAACTTTTGGACCACCAAAAATTTAAACAATTAAACTTTACATACAAAGTTTGACGCATCAATATATTTTCAACTCTACAAAGCCATACAAACTCTTTGTTGTACATGAATGATTGTCTATCACTTTTACAATTCACCCTTTTTGGGATCACAACAAGTGATTTTTGTAGAATTTTACAGAATGAAAAATTTACAACAAAAATAATCAACTTTGTAAATAAGCTACCCATTTCTAAGTAAACCAGGATAAAGGATTTCCCTTATTAGGTGGTTCTTTTTCATGAACTACTTCTTGTACTACTAGAGTTTGAACAACTCTTCCATCAACTACATTTGTCCTTGTGGGATCTCGCACAACTTTTCTCCAATGCTTTGCAAAGGTAGGAATAATATTTCTTTACTGCTTTGGATGAAGCTCCGGGTGTAGTTTCCAACACTTCTTTACCTGATGTCCACTCATTTTAAAGTGAGTGTAGAAGTTTTGTGACTTCCCGCCCTTCTTTCCTTTCTTCTTCCACTGGC
The DNA here is from genome assembly GCA_001517045.1 of Pseudotsuga menziesii. NCBI lineage: Eukaryota > Viridiplantae > Streptophyta > Pinopsida > Pinales > Pinaceae > Pseudotsuga > Pseudotsuga menziesii. The sequence continues at coordinate 12,468 of LPNX010609164.1, forward strand.
AAGGATGATGTTCTTCATGTTTCATCTCCTTGCTAATCAACAAAATTTTCCTATAAAGAGCTTCTCTCTTCCAACACTTGGCTACATAGTGGTTAGTCAATCCATAAAAAGTACTTGGATATCCATAACATAAATTATGTGTTTCACAACCATTTTTCTTGTAATCAAAGGAAAATTTGGAGTTATAAGGTTTTCTATACCTTTTATCGCAGTCCTGGGTGAAAAACCATCGAAGATAAGCTGTCTTCGCTCTTTCTTTGATAATATTGTCTTTCTTTGGAGATATCTTGGACTCTTCATCACTGTCATGAGATGGTGGTGTGTCGTATTCATGCTTGCGTGAATTCAGTAATAGTTCAAGTTATTTACTTGAAGCACCTCCCGCTGTAAAGGATTTGGAACACTCTCCATATCCCAATCCATCATAATGAGGTATTTATTTCAATTCAAGTGGCTGAGTGATTCCTTGGCCATTAATGCCAAGTCCTCCTCCTTTATAAACCATCTTGGTAAGGAGTTTAATACCAACTATGAATATGTTCCTCTCAAATATTCCAATAGAAACATTATCATCAAGATGAGATGAATAAGAACATGCTGAAACACTTTCAACACATACCTCGGTTTGGGTTTCTAAATCTTTGGTAGAAGTTTGTCCCTTTTGCAAAGTTGATTCTTCATTATTCTAAACTTCATCACTATTCTGGAACCTTCCCAACAACTTGTCTTTAGCTTGAAATTCAAGTTGCATTCCTTGAAATCTCTCTTGCAGATCTTGAAGTTTTTTTTTTGCATTCAATGCTTATCTTCCTCTGATATCCACCGTAATCTCCTCAATTCAACATTTTATTCCTGAACTTCCTGATTGATTTCTTCAAGTTCATGAATCCATTATTGCTTATTTGATACTCTACCCATGGTGGCCTTTTGCAATCAAGACACTTGTACTTCCAAAATAAAAGAATATGACACAAATATGTTAACCATTTAGACAATAACTTGAATTATCCACAAAGAAAATGGAAGGGTGTCGGGTACAACGGATCATGCACCCAATTATAGTTTTAAACAAGGATCATGCATAATAATGTCTCTCACTCTCATCAAATCTAAGAGTGGCTAACAAATCTTTTACAATGTATCGAATCCAAATGGAAGCTACATCAATTTTTAAGGAAACATTTGAAATCCCATAACAAGTATAAGGATCAATGTTACCATTACCATAACTCAAATGGCAGAGTGCAAAGTACCAAAGCTTTGAATCGATTCTCGATCCAATAGTGATCGCTTTGTCCCTTTGGAGAACACATTGCTGCCCTTCTCAAGCTTTCCTTTGCTTTGTAAGCTTGCCATTGAGATGGAGGATTGAAGTGGTGGAGGCCCAAGTGGAGGACTCAGTTTCTCCATTTCAAGTGTTTGACCTCAACACATCTAGTCACACTTGTTAGATTGCACTATGTACCTTGATTATCATTATCATTATCGGTGGGATATCTTGTGTCTGTTAACGGTATACATTAATGACCGATAATCAAACGATAGACCATCATGTTCGACCTTGACACCTTTATTCACATGATGGGACCTGTACTCATAGCGGTTTGTGTAGAAGACCTCTGAGCTTGGTGGCATTCCACATATTCTACCTCCTTAATCGTGCCAGTATTCATGAGATATCAACTCTCATGACCAAATTCCAGTGTATTATCAGATATCTTCATCCACTATGGATATTTTTTTCATTGTATATTGTACGTGGCGATGAGCACACATGACATTTGTATATCATGCCTATTCATGGCCATTTTACTCTTATGTATCTGAGACTGCTACATGTATATTTGTAGCCACATGTTGAGATTTATCATTGTATTGTACTGATGAGTGGCTAGTTCTTCCACTTGGGTCTTCATTACTCCACTTCTGGGATGGATATGATGTATTTCGGCCATCATGTTACCCCTATGACCTCACACATTAGGGGGCATGTGTTATAGCTGAATTTACCACACTTGGTATATCACACCTTTATGGACTCCCATGTCCCTCTGCAAAATCCTTGGAACCCCCTTGCTCAAGTTATACTTTGATCAACTGTTGGGCTAGGAAAGAGTACAAGGAAGAACCTGAAGCGCAAGTGCAAGAGGAAAAGAGGGCGCACGATGGGATAAAAGCAAGTAAAGGACAGAAAGGAAGTGCAGAGCAGAGAAAGTTGTGACGAGGAATGGTGTGGCGAGAAAAAGCAAACCTAGGGTCAGTGGAAGTATGGCAGGTAGAAGAGTAAAGGATGGAAAGTAGCAGGATAGAAGACCGTAGAAGTTCGAATTGGCGGAAGACTAAAGGACAATTTTGCGGCTAGTCAGGACTTGTTCAAGCATGTTGAAAGACATTTCCATGACTAGTTATGGCCTGCGATTAATGCGATGCAGGACATTTTACGACCAATAGGGCCTATCATTAATGTAATAGAAGATATTTTGTGGTTGGTTATGACTGTAATAACTAATATGTACTCAGTCGACCCTGCACGGTCTTGTAGAAACTATAAATAAGAGGAACTCATTCTGTATAAGGGTTAGCTTCAAAGAGATTGTAGTAATCTAGTCAGTTGGTAAAAGTAGAAGTATTTTGAGGAGATCAGAGAGGAGTTTGATAGTAGAAGGTTGTTGAGTCGCGGATCTGCAGCTATGTGCATAGACATTAGAGTAGAAGAGTTGATCTAGGATGTGTGCGGATCAATAGGAGTAGATAGAAGAAAACATAAAAACATAAAGCACGATAGCAAGAAGAGTCTGAGATAAATAAACATATCTCAAAACAGTCTGTAAGTCGCATACTGCAAGGTGCCATATATTTCTCATGCCATATGAAGAGCACCTTGGTGGTTTTTCCTAGATGGGTTTCCACGTTATTTCCTGTATCGATGAATGTTGAATTTTTAATAGTTAATGTTGAATATTTGATTATCTTGCATTATCTATGTTTATTGCTTGAATGAATATCGCAATACTGATAAGAGCAGTGAATGAATAAATGGTTAAATCATTTTCCAGCACTTGGTATCATTTCATGTTAAGATACTGTTAAGGTTATAATACAGTCGCATCACTATCATTTACTTTTAAGGAAATAGTTGTGTCACACGGTTTCACCGGTTGTTGAGTTTCAAGGACAAGGTTGTGTTGCACGTCGACTATTTCACACTATTGCACCACCGTTGACTAGTAAAATATTCCATCGTTCTAACTCTATCGAGCACCTTGGCCATGCACTAAGGGACTATAATCCCTTGTCGACTGCGAAAAAATGGTTATGGAAGTTACACATTAAGATATCTTCGGTGATACTGCACCTGCCTCGCAGGTGTTGTGGGTTGAGCTTGCTCTGTCAGGCCGATGTCTTTGGGTTTTTTGTTGGTATTGTGTTGTTGTTGAACTTGGGTCGCGAGAGAGAGGAAAAGTAGGCCAACAAATGGTTCTGTTTTTAGGACCTATAAACATTTGAGTCTAGGGAAATTTTGTGGCATCCGAAAAAGAAGGAAATCAAGGATTGACTGGAGTCTAAGATGTTGGCATTTGCGCAAGAATAGAGCACAAGATCACAGTTGAGCGCATAAAACTGGTTAGACCGATACATATACTCTGATATTCACAAAAGCTTCTTTGCAGATTTTCCTATTGTGTTGCATGAGTGGTTGTCAATATTGGCAACTCGGTAGACAAATTTCCAAAGAAGAGAAACAATCGAGTGGAGTGTTCAGCTGATTCGCAAGATAACTAGTGTAAGTAACCCTATCTCTAGAGCAAGGATATATTACTGAGTTTGCAGTAGAGACGATAACCTCAGAGGTTGAAAGAATTTTTTTCCAAGGGCCCCGAAGAAGGTATTTGTTATCTATAAATACATGGATAAAGATGCTCGTCTATGAGAAGGGTATATTGCAGTTGATCAGTTGAGCCGTATATCCAAAGGAGGGGATATGTCGCAAATGAACTATAAAGACAATGGGAAATGGTGAGCTGAAATGTTCCCAGGAAGTACATAACTTGAACTATAAGATAGATTCCTAAGGAGTGGAAAGAGATTCAAGTTAGGAAAAAGAAGAAAGATAGTAGGAGGTAGAAGGACTTTAGTATGTTCGAAGAAAGTGAGTATGAATTTGAGTTGTGGCTAGACGAAGGGTCTTGCGATGAAGAGGAAGGATATCCCAAATTCTGAAGGAGCAGAAGAATCCAAAGAATTCGTAGAGACACCAAGATCAAGATGCAACTACACCATGCCTGAAGTATTGCCAGAGGTAAGGTCTAGAGCCTCATCTCCTGAAAGAGTTGTTAATACTGATGGTGCTAGTACTGGGACTAGCACACGAGGGAGTTCACCTTCATTAAGCTATTCATTAGAAAACCCTGACACCAACTCAATGGACGAGGAAGATATTAGATTACCCACATTCAATGGGAATGGAGCATAAGATCCTGAGCAGCATTGGTTCCTTTGCGAAACTGTTTGGATGGTTCGCCAAGTTCACAATGCAGACATAAAGAAAGTGTAGATGGTTACAACTTTGCAAGGTTGTGTGTTGGACTGGTTTATGAAGTTCTGTGTAGTATCGCCAGGAACCCCACAGAAGACCCTTGATGAGATACGACTCGCGATGATTTGTGAGTTCATAAAACCTAAATCTGAGTCGCAATGCATCACTGAGATCAAGGAGATAAAGCAGTTACCAACAAAATCCGTATGGGATTTCAATCAGCGGTTTAAAATTTGATGGCCAAATTTAGTTTCCAGATGTCAGATGTACAACATAAAGAGTGGTTTATTCCTGCACTACTACCACACATTCGAGTTCTTTTGATGCAACAAAATATTGTGTCGCAGATGGAAGCGCTAGAACTATCAATGAAGCTAGAATCCTCACCAATAGGAGATGGTGGCGCAGTATTGATGCATATTCAGTCTGTTTCTGCCTTTCACACACCTGGGGGGGGGTGCACGTGGAACAAATATTCAAGCCACTCGGTGTGTCCTTGGGGGCAAGTCTTGAGTCAAGGCTGTTACCTTGTTCTTGACTCTTCTGTTTAGGCTCAACTCCTAATGAAGCCAAGGGGGGTAGACCCTATTAAGTCACTAAGGCTAATTACTTTAGTATGATGGTATTAAATTGAATAAGTTTCTTAGGAGTTTGAAATTAACAATTGAGAACCACAGATGACAAGATAAAAAATAAGCATAAGTAAGCACAATGCTGACACACAATATATATATATATATATCAAAAGAATTAAACAGATAACCAGTGCCTTAAAATGGAGTCACAAAATAATTAAATGTACTTGCATGTGCTTGGAGTGAATGTTTTGCAATTGTCTCTTGGTACATTTTAAGTTAATATGAAAAATGAGTGGATTAAATTAGGCGAAAGGGGACTCCAGATATACCCGAGCGGTACTTGGAGTATGTCCAAAAATAAAACCTTCACGGCTACCCGCAAGGAATGTGTGGCTGAATGGAGTCTCTAAGACTATGTTCATAATACACCTGCTAGGGTTTAACAGAGATCGGTGCCTCGAGGTTATTGTCCAGTATTTCCCACTTCCTTTGGGTATTTTGCCACCACTTACAGTTTGTTCGAGGCATTGGCTTTTCGCCTAATGGTGGTTAATTAGGGAAAATGAAACCTAATTAATCTAGTCACTCATGTTTCTTTTTATGCAGCTTCAATGATCAGATGAACTGCAGCCAAAACGCAGAGCATACACACCAGAGTCTTTGTAATTTTTAGTAAATTTTAAACGATGTGTTTTTAGAAAGAAAAACCCTCTAGGAACCTCTTTCGATCCAAGTGGACCTCAATTGGGGAATCAAGGAGGGGGTTGATTTTAAATGATTGCTTAACAAAAAGAATAATGAAGTAGAAAAAACTAAAACAAACCATAGGTTTTCTAATTATATCTACCACAATCCTCTTTCACCTTTCGATTCAATCAAGATTCGTGGGGTAAGTATTAATGTTACTTTGAACTTATGATATGGAAGATATGATCAAAGTAATCAAAGTATACTATTTTTCATAAATGAAACTAATCTAGAGTGAAAAAATAATAAAATGCAAAAAAAGGAAAAAAGGACGTGAATCCCCCCAGGGGGGATGGGGAATGGGCTCGAAAGAGCCTATTCGGAAATATTTTTTATTAGTAGTGGTTACAATATCAGAAAACTAATATGATTCCTCTTGGTTCTTATACATAATGAAACCAAGAGCTTGCAAAGTGCAAAAATTAAAGATTTCAGTAAAAAAGGGAGACCCCTGGGGGGATTCGGATGGCCGAAAAGTCACTTTCGAACAGCAGCTCCTCCTCTTTTCTGTTATACCTGATAAAAATCAGCAATCTTATTATACTGAAATATTCCCAAAATCACTTTGAAAGTACCTTTGGGTCGGCCTACATTTAACTAAAACTAGTTAAAAAAGGTGAAAAAGGAACCAAGGAAAGCAAGCTTTCCTTGGGATCTTGGCTTGCCTTTTAGGAAGCCAATATGATGTGCACTGATTGCTGGATTTATCTTTTATAATAGAAAACAGAAATCTAATGCATGCCAGCTACAAATTCTCTTTAAAATGACATGCAAAAGGGATGATTCCCTAAAGCTAGATCTAGAATGCTTATGAAACCTTTTTAAGAACACGATCCAGATTATGAGCTTTGAGAATATAGATCTATGTTAAAATTTACTTTAACATAATAGATCTAAACAATATCAAAGCTATGAACAAAGTAACCAGGTAAAATTTTAATATTTAAGAGGAGAAAGAGAAGAAGGCAAGCTTGTAGCCTTGAAGATCAACCATGGAGCTTTTCGGTGGAATGTCGAGGGACTATGCCTTTGAGAAAGTTTTGGAGAAAGTGAGGAATCAAACTAGATCAACACCCTATCCAAGATAGGAACCTGCAACTAATCCAAAGGCTTTCCAAGATGCTTGTGAGATTCGGTTAATACACAAACAGAGATATTAGAATAGCAATGCATATAATCTTATAAAACATGTTAAATCTAGATCTCTAAACATGCATAAAAAATAAAGAGATAGCCAATAAACTTATTAACAAACTCCTTTCCTATCAAGATCATAATAAACTTATTATCAATATTTTAGCACTGGATCCACAATATCAAAACAAGCAAGTTATGAACATAGATACAGGTTACCTCAATAAAACATGGCAATGCTCATCCACACACAATAACATGACACCATCTTGCCTCCAAATATTTTCTTTATTTCAAATGAAAAATAGCAACAGTACAATAGAAACATCGCTTCAATCCAACTCTAACTAGCTTGGAAAGGAGGAAACTGTGCTTTATTTATAGCAAAAACAGAGAGTCAAGCCGAGCCTGATCTGATGGTGAACTGAGTCTGATCTGATGATGAGCTGAGTCTAAGTGATGATGAACTGAGTCTAACTGGACTAGAACTGCAAATCAGAGTGACACCTCACCCAGTGAACTGAGTCTGATCTGATGGTGAACCGAGTCTGATCTAATGATGAACTGAGTCGAATTGGATGAATTGAGTCTAACTAAACTAGAACTGCAAATCAAAGTGACACCTCACTTAGTGAACTGAACCAACCAAAAAACAACTCCCAGCTTGATCCACACGTGTGGAGGAGAGAGAAAGGAGGGCGCAACCATAGATCTACATGAGCCAGTTAAGCTCCTCTTCAGCCCACATCATGCCTTCAGTCAAGGAGTGGGAACTCCCAGTCAATCTGAAGCCAATGAGACTGACTTCAGTCAAAACGGAGCAAAATCCATTGATTTAGGAAATTGGATTTGCTCTATTATTTAATTAATTTAATTAATTAATATTTGATTTTTGTTTGGATTTTCTCACTTGAGTGATGGACAAATCACTCAAAACTTAGGAAAAGTGCTTTTATGGGTTTACTGGGTGCTTTGAGTTAGAAAATGAGCACCCCCATGACTGAGTCTGACTTTTAACCCCACTTTTATTACAAGACCAATTTTTCCAATTAGACTATTAAAAAATAGCCTAAGTTTTGTGGAAAATTAAAATTAAAAAAAAACCTAGGGGGACTTAGCACATATTCATATGACTTGACCATAATGCCTATCATGTTTATACATTGAAACACAGACTCTAATAACCTCAATAGGCCTAAATTCCAAGCCGACCACCCCAACTTTGGAGGTATTGAGTGAAAAACTCAAAAATTATCAGTCGTTTATTCAACAACCAATAATAACCAAGGGAAAAAACACTCTGGGCTGATCGGATTGAAAAATAAAGTCCAAGAGACTGAGTCTTTTACAGACACTACCATGCTAGAACATTTTATTACAACTCCCCCAAGGGGGTATGAACATGTGGTAGATAAAAAAAACACTTCCCAGAAGCAAGTCTAAAGGTCTTCTGAAGTCCAAACAAATTATCTTTGTCCGATTCACTAGGCTCACTTGATAACACTGACTAAGTACAACTTAGGTGGTAACACAATCATAGTTGGCTAATCTGATAGTGTAGCTTCAGAACATTAAGAAGGATAAAGAATCATGTGAGGACTTTTGGTGCACAGGATGTCGAACGGATGGACACACCAAGGATAATTGTCCATCATAAATGAACTGTATCTCGTCGGGTACGCCTAATCCATTAAGTACTCATGGGCTACCCTGGTGCCGAATATGCCAGACTAGAGGGCATCACGACGAGGACTGTTTATACTTATAGAAGATTGTAAGTACCCTAGCCATACTTTTCTGTAAATTTTGTAAAACTGTAGGGCATGATGGGAAGGATTGCAGAGCATATCATCTCCTAAAGGAGAAGACAATAGACACCTACTTGATGAATAATGACAAGCAGGTTTAGGTTGAGCAGGCGTAAGCACACTACCAGCCTGCGCCTTTCCCACAAAACCAGTATTAGAATCAGTGTCAGCCTCAGTATGCACCATAGAACCAATACACGCTGTAGAATCAGTACCCACCACAACAGCCACACCCTCAGGGAAGGGGTGGGTGGAAACTTCATAGATAGAGGAGGAGGAGGATTTGGCAAAGGAATAGGTCAAGTTATATGCAATAACTGTAGACAACCGGTCCATTATTCCATATATTTCTAGGAACCTACAAAGACATGTTCATATTGTAAAGCACAAGACCATAATGTGGAGCAATGTCCCTAGTTGATTGCAAAGTGGAAAGCTCGGACCGTCGGAGGTCCTAACTCCGCACAGAACCCTAACCCAAATCCAAATCCTAACTTGCATGTTTAGATTATTGTTGCTGATCTGAGAGAACCAAGTGTTGTTGTCGTAACACGAGGAGGTGCTGCTACTGGAGATGATCAGAATATACCACAAGAACAACCACAGGTGTGACCCGCGGTGCAGAAGAAAGTACCATTCGATGTTCAAAAACAGAAACAAGTATTTTTGGACGTGTGACTAGATTTTGTGGACCCAGAATGACCGTCGACCTTAGCAGAAGTCAAGGAGATGCCTAAATGCTTCCAACATATATTCCAGAAACAATCTCCAAGAAAGGTTAGTAATCTCAAGCCATTTCTTTCAAGTTGCTTAGCGTTGCTCCATGATAAAGATGCTATCGGAGAATAAAAAGAACTGATAGAAGAAACCCCAATCGAGTCACAACCTGAAGGAAGGGTTAACCATGTCCAAAAGAAATTTTAAAATGGGGTGCAAGTTAAGAATGACTACACAGATAGGGGACTATGACATGGATTACATTATTCTAGACCTGGGGTCAGACACCAATATTTTGACACGACATACTTGGGAGAGCATGGGAAAGTTGCGCTTGGACTGGTCTCCTGTCTAGTTGAGGCTTGCAAATCAGGTCCTACCAATTGGTAGGTTGAGTCAAGCCCCTGTCGACATTGAGGGGCTGCGCACATTTGTAGACTTTGAAGTCATAAACATTGTCGATGACATGAACCCATATCCCGCGCTTCTAGGAATAGATTGGGCCATAGATAATCAGACCATTATAAATTTCAACAAAAGAATCCTCTCATTCGAGGATGATGAGATGAGGGTAGTGTCAACCATTGATCCACTAGAGGGACAAAGGTATGTCGAACCAGTCTACAGTGAAGGATAGGGTGATTATCTCGACCATATCTATAATATCAATGCCCCAAAAGATGATTACATACATCCTACAGTGGATGGAAACCTGAGATGGAGAAGTGCTAGTTCATGCACATCAGATTCAGGAGAGGCCTTGGAGAATTGGAAAAATAGGTTGCATGAAGTCTCTATGCAGAGATGCACCAGAGTTACCTAGTCTGTGCGATGGGAGGAGAATCAATTGAGGGAGTTACCCACATATGAGGGATTACCTAATCTTGAAACCTTCCTAAGTGAATTTGAAGGACTCATAATAGAACCACAACGCTTGTCTACGTTAAACTATGTATTGAAGGCTACGCCCGCTAGATGGTGGGGTACACATAAGCAATCCATATCAGATTGGACATAGTGCAAAAGATTGCAGGAATTTAGATTCAACGAATAAGTCATCATCGTGAGTCAGAGGTACTCAGCGTTGTCAAGCCCTGTCGAGCACATTAATCAGTGTTGCATAGAATTTATAGAATACCCCTGATAGGAATGGGTCCATAATTTCATTCATACATTGGAAATGACACCCAGAATATGGTATAAATCCCCTGGAGTTGTGACAAGGAACTCAGGATTGGGACGAGGTGGTTACATAGTTCGCGCACACCTTTTCATTTTCTGATGAGCAACCGACAATTGATGTTGCGCTTCAAGCAATTAAGGAAAATATATTCACTGAAATCCGTGTCGAAGTAGCAAGTTCCCACTAGTGTAGCATGACTATCCAGCAATGGATGGCTTGTTACTATATGGCTGGAGAACTAGTTGATGATCCAACTAAAATAAACATTCCAGAATCGGAGGGCACGCGCAAAGTCAAAGGAATTTGTATTTCGAGCGACTAGTTCCTCAAGCCGTTGAAAATCAATACAGTTAACATTGGCTCGCCAGAGAACCTGCAGTTCACCAATATAGGAGGTTATTGGCACGATGAGATGGTATCAAAGATAATAGACTTGCTGCATTAGTTTCAGGACCTATTCCTTACCAATTTCTCAGAGATGAAGGGAATAGTCAGCGATCTCAGAGAGATGGAAATACCCCTAAAACCAAATGCTAAACCAGTCAAACAACGACCTTATAGGTTGAATCCAAGGTATAAACAGAAGGTAAAAACATAATTATATCGGATGCTTGATGAAGGAATAATTAAACCTGTTGAGGAATCAGAATGGAATAGCGTTATAGTGATCCAGGATAAGAAGACAACATGTGAAGTCGGGATCTGTGTTGACCTAAGGAAGCTGAACGATGCATGCCTGCATGATCCATTCCCAACACCATTCACAGATGAAGTAATGGAAAGCATCGGAGGAAAAGAGATGTATTCAAATGATTTCATTCATCAATGACTTCTTGAGCTATCACCAAGTCAGAATCATGAAGGAGGATCGACATAAAACTACCTTCGTCACAAAATGGGGATGCTACCAGTATACGGTAATGCCCTTTGGACTCAAGAATGCACCTGCTATTTTTTCTAGAATACTAGTTTCTGCTTTTAAATATTTCATCCATAAATTTCTTGAGGTCTACTTTGATGATTGGATTGTGTTTGGTCTAGTAAGAGACCATATTGAGAATCTGCGCATGATGTTGGGCCACTGTCGCTAGTATCAGATCCCGCTTAATTCAAAGAAATGTATTTTTTGCACACCATTTGGTGTGTTGTTGGGACATGTCATATGTCACGATGGAATCTTGGTCGACCCAACAAAATTTTTGATTATCCTTGACTTGCCACCACCTACGTGAGTCATGCAAATCAGATCAATGTTAGGACACACATGCTACTATAGGAAATTCATTAGAGGGTATGCAAAGATAACTGGACATATGGAGAAACTATTAAAGAAATATGCGAAGTTCCAATGGACAGAAGCTTGTGAGGAAAGCCTAGACAAACTAAAAAAAAAGATGGCCACTATGCCAATACTGATATTTCTTGACTGGAAGAAGTAGTTCCATGTCCATGTCAATGCGTCGTTTGTCGTGCTTGGCATAGTCTTGACACAACTAGGTGAGGGTGCGCTGGAATAGCCTATTGCTTTTGCTTGTAGAAAACTATCGATGACAGAGAAAGAATATATGATGACAGAAAGGGAAGGCCTCACCATGGTATATGCGCAACACAAGTTTCGACACCACTTATTGGGTGGACATTTTAAAATGTACATTGATCATTCGACATTGAAATACCTGGTCAACAAGTTAGTGTTGGGGGGGAAGACCTGTTAATGGATCCTCCTATTTCAAGAATTTTACTTTGAAGTCATTCTTAAACCTAGTCAACTGAATGTGGGACCTGATCACCTGTTAAGGATAGAAAGTGGTGAAGAACCAACCATTCTGGAGGATAACTTGACGACGACAACTATTTGCGGTAACCATGATTGATGATCAGAATAAGGAGTTTAATGATTTCATCCACTTTTTGAGCACAAGTTATGTGCCTAAAGGGTTCACCACTGTACAGAAGAAATATTTTGTTGTAAGATCTATTGATTATACGTTGATTGCGGGACACCTATATAAGATGGGCCCTAATGAAATATTGTGACGATGTGTCTTTGACTATGAATGACATTGGGTAATGAGTGAAGCGCATGCCAGTGTCGCAAAGGACACTACGATGGAAAGGAAACCATGCGCAAGATATTGCAAGCTAGATTGTGGTGGCCAACCATACATATGGATACCAAGAGATTTTTTTTGATGCTGCGATGTTTTCCAGAGGACAGGAAAACCGTCGCGCCACGACGAGATGCCACTTGCGCCACAGATAACCCTTCAAGCTTTTGATAAATGGGTTGTTGATTTTGTTGGTCCTATCAGTTCACTGGGAAAAATGACTAGTGTGCACTATATTATCACAATGACATACTACTTAACTAGATGGGCTGAAGTCGTGCCTGTAAAATATTGTACTGCTGTGACTGTTGCGAAGTTTTTATTTGAAAACGTGGTAACCAAATTTCGCTGCCTAAAAATTCTACTAAGCAACCAAGGTACGCATTTTGTTAACAAAATGATTGATGAGATTACCACAAAATTCCATATTCAACATAGAAAGACGACATGCTATCATCCTTAGGAGAATGGAACGGTTGAATCATTCAACAAGATCCTGGAGATTGCATTAACCAAAGTATGCAATGTACGTCGAGATGATTGTGATCAGAAAGTTTCAGCTGTGCTATGGGTGTACCACACGACTTGCAAGCGACTGACAGGGAACACTCCATTCAAATTAGTGTACAGGAAAGAAGCTATTGTGCCGATGGAGTATATTGTGCCGAGCTAAATAATTGATGCCCTGACGAAAATTCTAGATGTGGATGTCGTCGAACAAAGGTTGTCGTAGCTCATTCATATGGAAGAAGAATGCTTTGTCACAGGATTTCATCAAAACGTAGAGAAGCAAAGGCAAAAAGCATGGCATGATCGTCATATCAGGACTAAGCAATTCAAAGTTGGAGGACTTGTTTTGCTGTATGACAGTAAATTTTTGAAGCATCCACGGAAATTGAAGATGCATTGGCTAGGACCATATGTGGTTGCACACATCACTGATGCAGGCACAGTGAAATTGCATAAGGTAGATGGAACGCCAGTCGCAGGAATGGTAAATGGCAGTCGCTTGAAACCTTACTATGATAGTCGTGACATTCCTGGGTAAGGAAAGAGAGAGAGAGAGAGAGAAAGATAAAAGAAGAAAGGGAACTATTCAGTCGCACGTCTGTGACATGAGCATTCAAATTGAAATAAAGAGTGGGAATGAAAGTTGGTCATCATTAAAGCACGGATACCCAAAAATATTTAGGCGGTTATGACAACGAGGTGTCATTAATTCGACAAATCCAGGAGAATGACGTTGTGTTTTTTGGTCCCATCTGTCGTACTTTCCATAACTGTCCTGATAGGTACAGCTCAGAACTCAAGTATGCCAATTAATTCAAAATTCGATCGAAGGAGAATCCCATGTGATCGACAAGACGTCGATCTGCCATCAAATATCACATGCAACACAAGCGAATCCCTATAAATATGATCCTTCGTCATCAAGAATCCTTTTACATGCATAGAGAGAACAAGAGCGAACAAGAGCTTGTGAGTGAGAGAGCCAAAGCTAATAGGCATTTCCATTTCCAGCCCCAGTGAGCAGTCTGACATTACCATCACATCACCGTTCCCGATAGAAGAAGAGATTATGTCACCAGAAATATATTAGTGAGAAGAAGAATCGAAAACAATGGTGCAACCAGTTCAACAAATAGTTCAATCGACTTCTGGTTCGGCCCCTCCTTCGGCCTTGGGTTTAGCCCCTGCATCGACCCCGGTTCAAAATCCACCTGTCGATATACTAGTGGCAGGTCCATGAACATTTTTGTTGGACAGGGACATCCCCAAATCATCAACACCTTGGGTTAGGGTACCAAATCTATACAATAAGCGTAAGGCCATTGAGGACATACCCATGGAGGACATACCTATAAAGGAAGCACCAGTTTCACCACTGCGCAAATGCAGGAATGTCACCATAGAAGAGCAAAACCTGTTACCTCCCTATGTTTGACCAACGAGAGAAACAACACTCGAAGTAAATCTTCCAACAAAAGCATGCTCCTCCTTAGTGGCACCTCAGATCCCTACGAGAGTGCCGCTATTAATGAACATAATTTCGAAGCTAGTCAAGTTGCAGTTTGAAGACACTGATACCCAAAAGCAAGAAGAACTGGAAAGAAAAAACTACATGGTCATGACTCCAGCCATGTCTCCTGAGCTGCAGTTGGTAGTTCCATTGCAATAGGCTCGCAGTATCGAAAGTGCAGGCCTACTTAACTTGCTTATAATTCCACACTTTGGTAGGAGTATGTAGGTAAGCATGTATGTGAAACAAATCCTGGTATGTTTCCATGGAGGATATTTATGGCTCGATCGACCCTATCCTGTTGAACTCAAGCTTATTTCAACAATAAAGGGTCTCCCGTGCCACAGAAACAACCCTATGCCATATCTGCAAGCAAATAGGGATACGAAAAACATGAAACAAAAGTATGACCTCCAGCACACAAATAGAGGATTCCTCATTTCCTCTATTATTGTCAACACGGTGAGGCTCTCTGTGAATATTTTATCTTGCAAGCTGTTGCGCAAGATGCGGCCTACTGAGTGCATTGTCGGGATGGTGGAGCTGGCAGAGCAGTGTGTGGAAGGTGTCATTTTTAATTGGTCATAATACTTGTTAAATGAGCTGCTTGAGGATGCCTAGAAACTGCAGGAGGAACCTAAGACAAAGTTCCACTAATCCTGGCTCCTGATTCTAATTTCTTTTGTGGTTTGGTCAGACCCACCAGATTACCAGCCGCAAGATGTCCTAGTACATTTCCGTGGCACCAAGTACCAGAACCTCTGGGAGGACAAGCAAGACAGGATCTGACAAAAGGAAAATAACATAGAGTTCTTTCTGCACAGGGAGGCACTCAGAGACGTGATCAAACACCATCATAGACTGCACACTGTGATAGTCGAGAATTATGCAACCTTCATAAACTTCTAGGCTGTTTTCCACAATTTTATCTTGGAGCCGTGGTAGGATCCCGCAAAGAAAGTGCACCCAATGCCTTTTATGATTGCTGACTCAAATGTGGAAGCAGTAATCTGGGACTGGCCTGAGGAATGGTGCATCTCAGTCGACGTAGAAATGAACCAGGGTAGTAACCAGGGAAACGACTAAGGAAATGGCCAAGGAAATGACCAAAACAATGACCCAAGCAATGATGGGGGCGACACACAAGATAACCAGCCGCTCCACTCAGATGAAGATGAAGAAAACAAAGGCGGTGATGGTGGATCCAATCAATATGATGTAGAAGACACAACAACTGATGAGGATGTGGTTTTGGTTCAAGAGGATGAACAGCTCCAAGAGCACGTTATCTATTATCTTAGTCGAAACCTCATTGATGTGGAACTTCAATATACTCACGTCAAGAATCTAGTCTTAGATATCATCCATGCGGTTCAACAATTGAGACATTACATACTCCTTCTCTAGACTTTGGTTGTGGCTCACATCAATCCATTTCAGTTCGTCCTCACCAGAGGAATGATATGGGGAAAATACAATAAGTGGATTGTGATTTTGCAAGAATTCGATCTCAATTTTGTTCTGGCAAAGTTGAAGAAATCATTGATTTTTGCAGAGCTCATATCATATTTTCCTAGTTTGGATGAAGTTGAGGTTCATGAAGACTCTTTCATCGATGGGAATATTTTTCTCATTTCGAATATGGACCCATGGTATGGGGATATTATCATCTATTTTCAAACTTTGAAGGTTCCTCCTCACCTCTCATGGGATGAGCGTCGACGGTTACATCATTTAGCTAAGAATCACCTCATCGTTGGTGATACTTTGTATTTCCATGGGGTTGATTCCATTTTACATTGATGTTTAATTCATGAGGAGGCTGAGGCTGTGCTGAATGATTTCCATGGAGGGGTGTGTGGTGGTCATTTATCTAGGATTGCTACAACCCAAAATATTTTGAGAGCAGGTTATTTTTTCCCATCGATATTCAAAGATTGTGTCAATGCGATCAAGCATTACCACCCTTGCTAGGTGATTGCATGAGATATGCGCTCACATCCTTCCTTGTTACATCCGATTATAACCGTTGGTCCCTTCACCAAGTGGGGGGTTGATTTTATGGACTGTATCCCATCTTCGGTTCGGGGGCATCATCATATCATAGTGGCTGTTGATTACTTTATGAAATGTGCAGAGGCTATGTCCACTATCAAATCCGATGGTGAGACAGCCGTGCATTTCGTTTTAAATCATATTATCACCCGGTTTGTTACCTCGAGGAAGCTTGTCACTCACCATGGTAGGAAATTTCAAAACAAGATGATGGATGAGATATCTTTAAAGTTGGGATATAAGAAGATAACTCCTCTTCTTATTATCCTCAAGTGAATGGACAGGTTGAAGCTGTGAATAAGTCCCTAAATTCCATCTCCAAAGAACCATCACACAAATAAAGACTAATTGGCATACCATGTTATATCCTTCTTTGTGGGATTACCAAACCACGATTAATACTGCCACCGAATTTTCTCCATATTAGTTGGTGCATGGGGTGGAGTCGATTTTACAAATTGAATGTGAAATCCCTTCTTTGAAGCTAGTCGTAGAACTTTTGCCAGAAATTTATGAGTTAGAAGAATGCCTAGACTGTTTAGAGAAACTTGATGACCAACGTTGAGATTCTATATTGGCTCTTGAGGTAAAAAAGTGTCGTGTTAAGGATTAGTATGATAATTCTATCCATCCCCATAATTTTAGTGAATGTGACTTGGTCCTCTTGTATGACGAAGCTAGTGAACCGTTAGGGGTGGGAAAGTTCAACCTTATGTGGCATGGGCCTTACATAGTCAAATGGGTGTTAGAGAAAGGGGCTTACGAGCTAGTATATTACAAGGGGAAATCCTTGGGGGATCCTAGAAATGGGCTATATCTCAAAAAATACTATGCGTAATTCTCAATCGAGGCTCATACTTTGTATATTATTGTATAGTTGCATAGTTTAGTTTTGGTCTCCTTGTGGTGATCGGGTTTGTTATATTGCTTTTGTTTGTTGTAGATGTCGACAAAGTCTTCGGTATATGTAGGATACGCTGACGGTACCAGCCGCCACACCTAGAAATCAGCTTCAGCTTTTTGGGTGATCTATAAGCCTACGGGTCAGGTTTTTTCTTCAGGAGGTGTATGTCTCCGGCCTTCATCGAACAATATTGCTGAATATTGTGCCATGACTGAGTTATTACACGATGTCATATCTCACCGTATTTGATCTCTTGAGGTATGTCCTGAATCGTAGTTAGTGGTATTGCTATTAAATGGCATGTATCGTGTTAGAGATCCAACTTTATTACAAATATTCTTGCGAGTAACGTTGTTATAACGACAATTTGAAAACATTACATACATTCACATTCATAGGAACTACAATCATGTTGTTGATTCATATGAAAATTACGTACTAGATTGAAATTTGATACATAGACAATGAAGCATTCATATCACATTCACACATGTAAATATAAATAACCGATCATCATAATATTTTTTCATTAAAATATAGTCCAAAAAAGTGGTGTCATAATACATAATGTCATGATACAAAATTATCATGTGCAAAATAGGAAAATCTAATCTAACAAATTCAATTTAAGAATTGGTTAAAATTAAACTTGAATGGCTAAATCTGCACTATTTAGTACCTAAGAAAAGTAAAACTAAGCTCCAAACCAGGAAATGGATTTCAATGAGAAAGATAATCAACGAATCCACAAAACAATTATGCTCGGCTGCACAGGGATAAACCTACATACATAGTGCAATTTGTGAAGAAGTTCACCCCTATATGTCATGTGGTTAGTGAATGACATGACAACTATGGAAATTGATGAATGATTTAAGAAAGTATCAAATCCAATGTCCAAAAGAATAAATAATAGATTTCTTTACCTGTGGAGTCACCATTCTGCTATGTATGATTTGGTGCAAAAGTGTAACAAATGCACTCAAACACAGGTTGGAAATGCTGGTGCAACAAAAAAGTAAAATTCATGAATTGTGTATGTGAGAAAAGCTATATAAACCTACTTTCCCAAATATGCAATAAGCATAAATCAACATAAAAGAGGGAAGTGAAACCTTAGGGGAAGCCACTTGACAAGATGGCCTTGTTGGAACAAGAGAAGGTGAACTGAAAAGAAGAATCGTCCTTTCTGGCCCTACACACAATGACAACAGAGGACCAACGTTACAATTCTCAGTCTATACCAGGTTGATTCTGTAGAGGATGATTGTATTTATACTATATAGGATTTTCCCAAAGGATGGTATCTAAGTAGAGATGTTTCCCAATCTTTGTCCATGAAATTTCCTTCATACACCCTAATCATTTGGCAATTTCATACATTATCATTGGCCTTGGTATTAGAGTTTGTCAACATTTGAATATTCAAATATCTACAAATGCTTCAAATCCTATTATGTGCATAAGCCTCCTATGGAAAGAGAAGTCTGTATTCATTATTAAGTTAAATATTTCTATTATTACCAAAGTCAGTATTAGATCTAATACCATAAGTTTCCAAATTATTCAACAGTGACACAAGATTGCCAGTTAATTTACTAAGTTCAAGAAGTACAACATTTTTTTTTGTTTTCAACAAAATACATGACCCTAATTACTTGATGTCCCATTTCAAATTTAGTATTATGATTTATCTGGTCAAAAAGATATTGTTTTGATTACTTCACAAATATCCTTAGCTCAATTGCCACAGGCTATCTATAAAATGCAAAAACCTAAAAAATAACAACTCCAATGATATTAACTTTAAATTTTAAACCAAAAACATTTACAAAAGTGTTTTGTAGTTTTAGGTAGCTTATGTATTAAAACTACAATTATAAACATTACATGTTCAATAGTAGCACCATGGAAACCACAATATCAGCACCATGTTCATTGAAATGCCGGACTAGCATTAACCTGCTAGATCATATGTTCTTTGTTCGCCAACTGAATCGCTACATCTTCTGTTTGAGGTTTTCCAGTTTCCAAAGCTTTCAATTTCAACATAACTCCTGCAGTTTCTATATCGAGAACAACCTACATAACATTAGGTTCAAAGTCACTTCAATGAGTCCAATCTAAGCTAAAAGATAACTGGGAGAGCTATTGAAATGGCATACTACACCTACACATGTATGTTAAGGAAAATGTTATTGCAGCTTTAGCAGGAGTATCTTGGACATGCTGAATGAACTATGTTAGCCATAGCATATAGGGCTTCAAAACCGTTCATCTTCCTTTGGTGTGTACCTCATTTTCTGGCTTCGAGGACCTACCCAAAGTGGAAACAATCCCTCTTCCACTAGCAATTCTTGTCTCCAAAAGTACTCCTTGTAGGTTGTCCAATAATTTTCTGGCATCCATTCTCATATAGTGCCTCTGTTACCCCTATTGATAAGAGAGGAGTAGTTGTAGAACTACATGCCAATCTCTCCCATAATCAGTTAAAGAACAAAATGTTGATATTCCAAGTGGTGATTATTAATATTGACCCATTTTCTACCTAGAAGGATGTTCTAATTATTTTCAGATGGCAGAACACATATCATTAAAAATCCTTTGAACTTTAAAGTTTGTTCAATTTCTGTTTGAATGAGTTTGTGCATTAAACATCTTATAGATGTTGTTTTCTTGGAATGTACTATTTATTTGTGTAAAAGCCCAGATTTAATTAGAAACTAACTACTCAATTTACATGTGATCTAACAAGGTTAGAGTGAAGGCCATCAACATCCAGGTCTTCCATGTTGTGCTGACTTCTCATACAATTTAATGCTTGGTCTTGCAGATCTTCAGGATGACAAACAGTTTTTTGCTGACCATCTTGGTGCTGTGCCTATATCAAATCCTCAAGTATGTAAGCTTTCCATGCCATAATGGAACTATCTAAATATAATTTTAATTGGCATATTTTATATTGAAAGAGTTTCTGGGAAACCAATGTTTCATGACTCATATGGATTTTATAACACCATTCTCTATCCAATCTTCTTTACAATTTAAAGTCAATTACTTCACCTGGTGGTAGTCTTTAGTGGGTTGAGATAAGTGGTTCTCTGAGTATTACATTGTTGTACTAAATTCAAATTTTATAGAAATAAATACTCTCTCTCTAACAGGTTTTCCCATTCTAGGTTTTGCCTGGACAATTTGTTGAAAAGTACTTGTGTCTGAAATTTCATGGTGTGCAAGTCTCTTTAATTTTCTTCCTGTAAAAATGATGTTCTTACTATGTTTCAAAGTCTGAATTTTTTTATGTGAAAATTAAAGTACTCATTTAATAGGGTTGGGTATTATTTCATTAAATTTGACTTGAAACTGGGCTAGGTTTGAACACCAAAAACTTTCAATCTGATCCCACACCAATTTGGTTTTTGAACTCTGGCCTCATTGTGCTATTGGAGCCTAAAGTGCCTACATGACATGATCCCTTTAGGCCTGTTAGGCACAAAGATCAGACAAAGTTGCACAAGTTACTATTACATCTATTGCTTAATGTTGTCAATTATTTGACAGAGGACAATATTAGTACATATAAATGTACATCAATATATACGTACACAGGCCCATCTTTTGTTTTTACAGTCTTTTGCAACACTTCTCTAATGTCGACTTGATAGTTGTTCTCAAGGACTCGAATACATAAATATAAAATAATGGACTGTGTACTCAAATCAATGTTTGATCATTCCACATTATGTTCCTTGGACCATTTATGGGAATGGAGAAGGTCAAGGGAGGGTACAAGGTCAAACTTTTGAATTTATGAATAATATGGAAGTCATTGTCCAAGTATTTAACAGGTCAAGTATAAAATCTGAAAATGTTAAATTAATAATTTCCTAACAATTGAAGCAAAAATTATACATACGATATCCTCCTCCTTGCTTAATCATTCACTTGTCCCCACAGATGAACAACTTTCCAGTTTAAAGGGAAAATCCTAGTGTATGGTATCCTGCCACAACCAATCTCAGATTGTTTGGCATTCTTAGCACCCCACAAAAGAAGCTTTATTGCTTGTCTTGTCACATAACACAGGCTATCATTTTAACCTATAGAATGAAGCATGGCTATCAGGGACCAACAATCTCAAAACTCTAGCTTTAAAGTATGCACTTGCTTTACAAATGCCCTGAAATTTCCAAACCTACCTTAGTTCATGATCTTAGGGCACCCGTATTTCATTAATTATTTGTTTAAGAGAAACTCATGTGGGTCCTAATGAAAATATATTTTGTCCTGTAGTCAAAGGTCCTACATTGAAGCATTTCCAATCCTTCAAAGTGATACCTTACACATCCAAGATTTTTTTCATGGGATTGTTTGAGGTATGATTCTATGAAGAGCTTATTTGTCTATTGCATGTCTTATGTGCCTTTGGCCATGGCTAATCACTCTCCCTGAAATCTAGTTTCCTAAAGTCTCAACACGCAAGTACTGCCATGTATGAAAGCTTATTTTGGCCAAACTTTAACCTGAGAAAAAAGGAGCTATACATATCTATCTTATCTTCAAAGGTTCTATATGAAAGGGCATGTCTGCTAAGTCCCTAACACTACGAGGACCATCAGAATCAAAATGAAGTTCTTTAAGAACTAGCTTCCAATCCTGGCACACCTGCTTGAGTGATCTTGTCATGGGAATTCTAAAAGTCATAGCACCAATGACAGTGTCACATAGACCAAACCACCCTTTTATGCCTGCAACATGCATCACCATCTAAATATGATGCCAAACAAGAGTTTTCCAGGGAGCATTCTGAGACATGGCTATTACAATCTATTTTGATGCTAATTTTCCCTAAGCTTTTTGGTCTGTCAACCCTATGCCTCACCGACCATTATTTTTACATGTAACAAAAATCGAAGTCACATGATTTGAACACTGGATAAACCCAACAAATTTGAAGATCAACAATATCATTTGGATTCAAGAAAACTAGCAAAAATTCTAAAATGAAACTGATACAAATAGAAAAAGCTAAAAAAATGCTAAATGTTTTACCAAAACAAGAATTTTTTTGTATGGAATCTGGAAATTTCTAGTATGGACTCATCAAGTTTTTGGTATGGAATTTCCATCTTCGTTTATTCTAACTGAATAATTGTCAAATCTTGGAAACCCTCCCCACTGTTTATTGAGTATGGTTAGCTCATTTCAGCAGTAAGCTTGATTAAATGAGTATTTTGACTCCTCACCGAGTCTGTAACAATATTAGAACAAATACAACAACCTACGAGAATGCAACATTAATCTACAAAAATGATTTTGATCCCCACTGAGAACTTCAATAATATTAAAGCAGCTACAACAACCTCCAAGGGAAACAACATTGATCTACAAAAATGGTTTTTGACCTTTGGGCCTGATACTGCAGGTATATAGATCTTCCTTCCTTGGCTGCTTCAAATTGCTACAATAGCCAAAGAGATGTTGTTTATTTACCACTATCAATACCCCAGCTTGAACCAATCAGGGAAAAAAATGTCAGATCATTTTCCCCAAGTTTTGGCAAGAGTGGTTATCTAAGAAATTCAGCGTATTTTTTTAAAAATAATTGGCAAATTAATAATGTGTGGTATTTATATGACTTCGATCCTAATATTAAAAGTGGCCTTTGGATATCTGAGCCAATATATAAGCATGTAAATGATCATATATATATATAAATTAGGCACAGAGGATCTTGCAGGTTTTTTCATTTGTTTAAACTTTTTATACTAACATGGGATAATAGATGCCAAAGATATTATTGCAGAACAACTTTTTTAACTATCATTGTTGCTTAAAAAAATAATATGTGGAAGAGAAATAATTAGAATCAGCAGTATTGCAACAATTTTAAATGAGTGCATTATAGTATATGTCCTTTAAGAAAGCATGACATCAACTGGCTGTTCTGAGCTAGGTAACAAATGTTCCTATATCTTGCATATAATTGATAGATATACTTTATTAAAAACATTGACTAGATTAGGGATCTATAGGGTGGAAGAGCTACATTAGGAGGTAGCACTCCTTTATAGGTCTGCAAATAGATATCCATGATAAACAAGAATGTAAATGCAGAAAGTAAAAGATGACCTATATAGGATCCCCCAATATATTTAGTTGAGTGATCTCCTTAGGGAGGAGCAGCTTGGGCCTATGTGTATGCTGGCACAAGAGTTTTCCCTGAAGGTGCATTATTTGTGATTCCCATCCTTTATCTGGTTGTGCTAAAGCACAAAGCCATTTCGCCTCTTCCAACACGAAATCCTTCCTGATGAGTTGTAGGAAACGCTTATAATGGTAGTGTACCCATCGTAGAAATGAGGAAACGGTTGAAAAATTCCTTGGAAACATCCTTGGCTGTATCGTATGATGTTTCCAAATCTAGAAACGTCAAATGATATGACCAAGGATGTTTCCAAGGATTTTTGGCCATTTTTTAGTGATGTTTTTGGCATGTTTTTGGAAGTTTTCGAGGTCACCCAAGTGCCCATGAGGGATTTGTGACTTGTAGGAAAATATCACCTTGTTCATCCTGATGTCCCTTTAAGATAAAACAGATATAGGACATTGACCATTAATTGTTTTAGGATGTTTGTGATTGATTCAAACCTCATCAGACTTCATATGGAGAAAGTAAAATTTCATATCCCTTTTAGAATTCAGTAGCCTTTTTGCAAGATTTCAGGGTCGGTAGGATTGTGGCATTTTCACTGGATTCTATCATGTATTAGCATACGGATAGGAATTAGTCAATACCACCAAGCTATAGGATTTCACATCATGTAAGAATCTATGAGAGTTAATATAGACATAGGTTTCCATCTATATTAACAACCCAACAATTTTAGAAGCAAAGGATTCAGTATCTAGAAAGGAAACACTTTTAGACAAGAATTATTCTTTGGAAGTTGTAGAAGCTAGGAAAAATACCAGGCTTCGATATTCTGCTGGTGAGCAACCTATTAGCATTAGATCTTTGTCAAAGCTTCCCTTTACATGGAACTCAGATGGGATGAAAAATGGAAGTATAGCCACACAAGGTACTGCTAGAAATGGGTTGTAAGGTGTTGTACCTATGAGTAATGTCTGTATGTTGGATCATACTAATAATGAGCATAACACTTCTATACATTTGAGTATTGTTGTTTCTAGTGAAGGGCACAAAATTGTTAAACACTTGGGAAACAGGGATATGATGAGTCATGGGCATGGAAAAAGACATTCTCCTGCTAAGGAAATGCCAGATAAACACTTGGGAAATAGGGATATTCTCCTGCTAAGGAAATGCCAGATGGTAAAAATCAATCAGGGTGCTGCTAATGTGTATCAAGTTGATGAATCCCCCTTGGCCATTCATATTAATACGATGATCCATGTGACATATTTGAGGAATAATGATACTAACCTTTCATCCTCAAGAAATGTCTTTGTAATAGCTCAGAATCCTGGAAATGGAAATTCCTTACTCTCTAAATACAATGCAATTCTGGGAGTCTCATCAAAGATAACTGAAACTAGTAGTCTATCTAAACTGAAAAAGAAGTGTAGTTATTTGTTGCAAAAGTAGGATTCAAAGATTCTTTTACACAGTAAAAAGGTGAAAATTTGGAAGCAATACATGAGGCTTTTGAGAATCATGCCATTGGCACAGGGGAACTTGCTACTTAGAGCTCTTAATGTTTCAAGAAGGAAAAACTACTTAAAAAGGAAAAAAATAGTATATTCTCAATTCCAAGAGTTCATCTCGGAGGAAGTATATGAATCTAATGAAGCATGATAAAATATTGCTTACATCACAAGATACATTTGTACCTAAAAGGAAAAAGAGAACTACTTTAACCACTCAGGAAACAACACTTGTTGGAAATAAACCTGGAATTAATGTTGCAAAGAGTATGTCAAATGGAAAGCATTGCCTTTATTATTGCAAGGATGTCGAGAAGTATGAATTGAAGGCATTTCCCATTCAAAATGGCTGATTTCTTATTAAAGATGAGGAAATTACCATTCAATCCCGTTTTCATATTGCATTTGCTCAATGCAATTCCAAACATATTTGTACAAAAGATGTTTTGGGTGAGGCGGAAGAATTAAAAGAGAGCATTGGTTAATATTGGTCACCTAGAAGAAAGCACATACAGGGTGTCAAAAACTAAATCATAACCAATGTGAAGTCTAAGTCAATAATATTTTCATATTCAATTAAAGAAATGATGAAAAACTTAAAAAACAAAACATTTACCTTATTGAGGCAGAAGAAGCATCAATTCTAGTAATATGACTCTCTTGTGTCTGAGGATGGTTGACAAATTCCTGCTTAACATATCCTATAAACATGATAAAAGAGGAATCATATAAAAATTGGGAAATGCCATGTTTATCATAGCCCAACACACTTATAAGAAGGAATCATGCCCATAGATATAAACCAATGAGAAAGGCCAACCTAATTCAAGGTCAGTGTCCATGTTTTGTCACTACAAATTTTTGTAGCAGAACCCATAGTCTGACATGCTGAAAACCTTTGTACCTGGAATGGGGTGAATTTTTAGATGTTGAAAGACCAACCACCCATCCATCCATAGTAATAAATTGTTGTGAATCATATACTAACCAAATCCTTGTCTGCCATCATCTTCTTGATTAATTAAGCTAAACTATCAATAAAATGACAAGAAAACATGTTAAGAAGCAAAACACCACTCTCAAATAAATCATAGATAGTCACTAGATATTAATCTAAATAAGCTAAATCTAGAAAAACTTTTGCAATTAATCATGTGTCAAGGTGACTTCCAATGGAATTCATTCTGGAACTGCAACGACGACAATGGAAACCTACAAACAAATACTTCCATTAGTATTTCTCTTTTGTAAATTTTCATATAATCCTTGGACATGACACTACTCAACATTTTTATACAAAGACAAGGGGAATTCAGGCACTATTATAATTAAATAGTTAGAGGTTTTAGTTCTAATAGTTGTGATATTTTTGAAACATAGCTGGCTGCACTATAACAGTAAACATAGGAGACTAAAAGAAACTTGTCAAAAGGGAAGTTGGAAAAGACTGATAATTGGATTTCTTATCTGAGAAAACTATGCTATAAGAATAAATTCATTATATAATACAAAATTGTCAATATGAATTAAATTTGTCAACAAGTGACAAGTCACTGGGTTTCTTACCTAATTATTTGTACATAATTGCATCTTGAGAAGTTCATGTTGTGAATTAAACAACAACCTTAACATCTCTTCTGCCTTCTTGTGAGTTTAAATTGTTATTCACAGACATCGACTCACAACAATTCTTGTTTAAAGAGAAGAATAGTTCCCCCGCTGTGTCTTCCGTTGGAGCTGAATTTTCCTCCGTATGTTCAAAAATTGGACATTGATAAACATGGTTATAATTCTGAAGAACACAGGTCTCTAAACAATTTTCTTTTAGCCCTGGTTGAACTCTGTCTTTCTCAATGGTAGGTTCTCTTGCTTCTTGTATTTCTCGAATGGCCTCATTGATATTCTTTCTTTCATTTGCCAGGGCTCTTAGTCTGTTTTCCAAATCTTCAAGAACACTCACCGTGGATCTATAACTACATTCTTGATCTTTGACGAGATCCATAATCTTTGTTTCCTCCCTTCTTGCCTCTTGGCATATTTATGCATAGGAATTGGTTTCTTTGAACACATTTGTGAATCTATAGCATTCCTGTTAGGGGGAGCTATTGTATTCATTGTTAATAGACATATTCTCTAATCTTTGTTGCTTACTACTTGAAGATTTAGATATTTTCTCAGACCTAATTCCTTCTATAGCCATTGAATTTGTTGTTTGGTATCTCAATTCCAGCTGCTAGTACTCTCTATTTTCTTATAAATGTTTGAGGAAACATAAGGGTCCCTGTCCATCTTAAAAGTTAAAAGTTAAAACAAATGTATTCTCATTTAGTTGTGTGGCTTAGTTACAGGTGCTGCAACCATTACTAATCAATAAGTAAGATGCTTTCTCCTGACACAACTGCAATTGCTTCTCAGATTAACCAATCCTAAAAGACCCCCTTGCAACATGGATTGCAATGTAGAGAAGACAGGAAATAAGTTGCGATCTAAGGGATGATGAATTCACAATTTACATGCATGAATGGCTATGCAGATCCTACTTTTCAGGTAGCATGCAATTTAAAATGCTATTAAATAGAGACATTCATCTTGTAAAGTGATCCATTCTTCTTATTCAGTACACAGTATTCAGTCATTAGCATTGAGTTCCACTTTCTTGAATATTCAATTGTTGTAGATGTCACATGTCTGGGATGATGAGTTCCAAAATTCAGTTGACATAGCAATTGATAAATAAAAAAACCCTCCTTTGAAATCACAGGGATTCCATGGTAAGTCCAAATCTTGATAAGTTTTCCTTTTCCTACTCTATTTTTTTACCATGGAAACTATATATATAAAGTGCTAAAGGGGTATATGAATATAATTTCTTGCAGTATTTTTACCTACAGCGTAGATGAAATTTGATCTTTGAATTTTAAATCTTGCTTGGCTATATCATTTCAAGGGGGTCTGTTACTATTTTGGCATTCTTTAAAACAAGATTCTGGGGATCTAAGAGTAGGGGAAATGGAATTGGGACACATTGACTACTCAATCTTCCAGTTGAAGCTGAGAACCTCACTCTTCTTATTATCTGTACATAGATCACAGATATTTGAGACATGACTGTGACTGATTAAGATGATCAACTCATAAACGTTGAGATTATCTAAAGAGAATTTGGCCCAATTTCGATATACAATTTAGATTGCTTATGCTCTTCATTAATGTGACAATTTATATTTTGTCTTATAGTTAAACTTCTCTTTGAATTGAGGACTATTACAACATTGAGGTAAGAGAAAGGATTTGCAAGCTGTACTAGAGCATGACCACTAACATCCAAGACTTAATAAAGATTGTAGGCAGTGTTAGCACGTACTACTGATCCACCGGGCTTTGTCGTTCTATACAGTGTCTTGGATAATACTCTATGTATATATGTATATATGCATATATGTAGCCAGGCAACCACTCTTGTCTTGTTGCCAGGAAAGAAGGTAGATTGGGAAAATGAAAATTCTACATTAAAAAAGTTACATAAATACAAAAAGTTCCACAAAGATTGAGTAGAACATGGAAATCATCAAATGTAATACTACTCAAATTAACCAGGTTATTGTGACTAAAATATTTAATAAAATAGTATGCCATGCTCACAAAAACTAAATAAATTTAATTAAATGATACATGTGCCATCCTCACAAAACCTAAATAACTTAATTACATGATACATTGAGTAATCTAAGTAATTTACCTAGAAAATATATGACCAAGGTCTTCCACCAATGTTTAGCTGACAGACCAGCAGAAAATATGGCATTCAAGAAGAAGTTATGTGCATGAATTTTCATAGCAGGATACGTAGCTTTTGCAAAACTCTCTACACATTCAAGTGCTCCATAAAAGGATTTTCCTTGCATGAAGTGATCTACAAAGAAGTCACATTTCAAAAATAAATTAAGCGAGAGGGTTCATGTCCAGAATCCAAATGCAAGGTAGGGAGAACCTTGTATTTTTGTTTCTTATTGATAGTGTCACATACTCAAAGTGACAAAACTAACTTCGAAACATACTACACCAGTACACAATCCTTTCCCAATAACTATGCAAATATCCAATGGAATGAACTTACTACCACTATCAATCAGAAGTACCACCTCAATGCATAGATTATGAACTTACTCAAAACACCAAATATGTCCCTAATGTTAATCTAGTGACAGAAAAGAAAAATATATTATAGGGCTTCAACTTACCTCATTTCAGTTTCATAACACTACTAGAAAATAAATGCAAACTCTGGATCAGAGGCTTGTAACTACAGGTACTTGTTAGAGAAGAACTACAACTAAAAATGCTGGCAGAGTTTGAACTTACCAGATAGATAGGGCATGTCAAGCTAAACTCCAATTTCACAGAATTTGGTAATGTGAATGTAATAACAGCATCACTTCCAGTAAAGTCACATGAGCATTCAAGAAAAAACTTCATTAATATGTCTATGTTCTGAAGTTGTTGTCTGAGACGCAATCGATTCAAATAACCAAGGTGACATCACTAACTCAATGTGTTTGGGCTCTAAATTTTTTCTTAAAGTTCCATCCATTCACTGAGTTATGTACCTGCATTAAAAAATGAAAGACACGATTAAGTCTAAAACCCAGAGGACTGTAAATGAATGCCCTGTTTAAAGAATTTCAGAGAAATTCAAGAAACATATAGTTACAATGCAACTGTAACAGTAGGAGTCTAAGTAGCAACATTTAATATGTAACTTGCTTCACCCCAATGCCATAGCATGCTCTTCCAAAAATAGAAACTTTCAACACATATATTCGAATGTGTATCGTAAATGTTTTATTTCCAATACTCATCAGGGGGTTTTGCTGCTTCAATTTGTCTTATGTCCAATTCCAAAGAAGCTTACAACTTTGAACAGAACAAACAAAACTTTTGAGGTTCTTAGGCATAGAATCATGCACTTTCCAATATTGAGTATGGGCAACATCAATAGCAAATTCCTGGAGAATGTCAACATTCCAATAACAATCATAACCTTGAAATTGGATCCATTGTTTATTTCCTAAGTGGTGCAGAATATACAAGAATAGAGGATCATCTAAGCTCCTTCTGTTCTGAGACACTTGACCGGAAATGTTTCAAAAATTTCATACGGTTTTGGAAGACGATGCATCCATGTTAATTTCATTCAAGGATCCTTGGTCACTCCCATTATATGATTCTTTGTCATTGGTATGATCCATAAACAACTGGAAGGGACAATTTGAGACTCCTATGACCATCAAACCAGAGTTGAAGAGTGTTGCATTATTTCTAGTTGTTGTTATCTCTGGAATTCTGGAAAGAAAACCTTGTTCCCGATCATCATCAATTAATTCTGCATCAACCAAAATGATTTTGTCATAGTCTGTAAGCTACCAAAGAGTGAATTTACTACATAGTTCCACTCGTTGTATCAATATGTATATAAACTTTCAGATTACGCTAAAGCACCTTTATTGGAGATTTCTATAATTAATTGATTACCATAAACAATGGCACATAGGTTTCCAGAGATAGACAGTGCATGTGTACAGGAGATACAAAAAACAATTTAGCACATATTTAACAAGATTCAGGAAAACATTATACAAATGGTAATCTTACTCTCAGATACTCATGCAAAATAGATTTAAGTTAGGAGATTTTTATATGCCTTCTTGAGATTGGCTTAGTTTCCATTTTTTCTTTCAAATGCCATTAAACAGGAAGTAAGTTGTAACTATTCAAGAAACAGTAGAAGGAATGATATCAGATTCACATCATTTCTTAAGAAACAGGTTTGTGAGCTTGGAAAGAAAAACAACCATAAAAATGTTGCTCTCTACCAGATCCCATTTCTTGGCCATTTTCTGCTAGAAACAGGAACAACCATCATGTTTCTGGTAATAGAACCTTAAGATCTGTTACATACAAATTTTGACTTGAGTTCACTATGCTTACTTCACAAAAAACTGCTCAAAAATGGTAATGTATAATTAGCAAGTCGCACAAGGTGGCTAGATTCTGCTTCAAAACAGGTAGCACCAAAACTCTAGCTCCAAAAACCAAAAACCAAAAAAGGGTGACTTGGTATTTGATAGCATGACTCCATACAACTTATGTAATGCCTCCTCTTGCTAATGTTTGCAATTAATTATTCATTCTTTGTATGGCTTTCAACAGTTTTAATTTGCTACCTTTGGGTTGATATTCTGGAATTATCTGTTGGTTGCAGGGTAAAATATTGTTGCTGTAACGATATCAGGTAATAAGGAATATGTCTCTAGACACATAATATATGATATTAATATACTATAGTAATAATGAAATAGAATGGCACCAAAATAGGTAGCAGTAAAACTCTAGCTCCAAAAACCAAAAACCAAAAAATGGTGACTTAGTATTTGATAACATGACTCCATACAACTTATGTAATGCCTCCTCTTGCTAATGTTTGCAATTAATTATTAATTCTTTTTATGTCTTTCAACAGTTAATTTGTTTCCATTGGGTTGATATTCTGGAATTATCTGTTGGTTGCAGGGTAAAATACTGTTGCTATAACCATATCAGGTAACAAGGAATCTGTCCCTAGACACATAATAGATGATATTAATATATTATAGTAAGAATGGAATAGAATGGCACCACCTATTTATGTTTACTCAACTTTTTTGTTTATAGAAAAAAAAGTTAAAAACAAGTCTTGCTGATGTGAGGCCTTGAATTGTCAAAACCGTTATTAATGATTATCTTGAAGGAAGAACCTTTTTTTCACCTTGAAGTCTATCTTTAAAAACAAGTCTTGCTGATTGTGAGGCCCTGGATTGTCAAAACCATTATTAATGATTATCTTGAAGGAAGAAACTCTTTTTCAACTTGAATTCTATCTACATATAAACTATTGACAAACCTGTGTACAATATGGCTTGTCTTTACTCTGGACATGTACTACAACATTTAAAGTACATTGTTTGACGGATTTTTTTGTTCTAATACAGATTTAAGCATGGTACTCAAGAAAAAAATGTTGGAAAAATGATTTAATTTGATAACATAAATATGCAAAATATCATTTAATTAACAGTTTTTGAAAATTTTGGTAGGATTGAAAAAGGGCAGAGGGTCATAAAGATTTTAGAAAAAAGTTAGAATTAGAAAAGGGATCAGGAATATGGAACATATAAAATTATACTGGAAGTGTGCCTATTAATCACAAATTTAAATCTATTATAACTAGAAACAACAACTAAGGGATTTTTTCTGGTGGAAGCCCATACTAACACCAAAACCTATGCTAAACACATATTTCTAGAATCCATTTCCCATTTCAAGAGAGAACACACATTCTTTCCAATGTTTCTGCTAAACAAGACCCTTGTTCAATTGAATTAGTAAGTTGTTCCCTTGTCAATTCTATGAAAAGGACTTGCCTAACCTCATAAAAGACTCAGGATTTGGTGTGTCTCAAAACTTTTCCTTCTATAGGATAATAGATCATGGTGGTTCACAAGATGATAGTGATGGCAAGCTACCTTTGGAGGTGTTGCAGATAAATGAAGATAAGATAAGATAATTTTATTAATTTCCAACGAATGACCTCGAAAGTAGGTCAATGGGGATAGAAGGGTATAACCAGTATGAGTGCAAGACACCATAGCAATTATACTAAAGATCCTTGTCAAAACTTGTATGCATCACACTCAGCCTTCAGATTTCTAACCCTTTCAATTTGTCATAGTTTCCAACGTACCGCTTGAAGTCCCCCCCTTCCCCCACCGTGCATGCTCTTGACTAATTGTCCCATCCACAAGTATCACCAGATCTCGGTTAGAACCGATTAGTTGAATTCTCTGAGTAACAACGATCTCCCAACAGACATAAAATTCTGTCGAGTGTAGAATTGGGGCATGTGCTTCACGTTAGGGTTCCTCGAATATTTCTTAGTTGTGTATGTAAAAGTAGAAAAGGAATTTTTTTGAGTTGCCAATGCAACAATGAGTCAAAACAAGATCTCATCATGTGATTAGAGGGCAAGGAAAATAAATTCTAGAACCTAACCTTTACTTTGAGAGGCAATGAAAACTTACAGGATCCAACTGGGAGGGAGTTTCAACATTTTCTTCAACACTTGCAAGTCAGTCTTGTAGAACAATGTGGTGTTCTCACAGGCTATGAGAACCCTTCTACCAGAATACCTGGCTATCACCCAACATACATAAAATTTTGGCAAGTGGAGAATTGGAGTGCACTGCACAGTTAGGGTTCCTCGGATATTGCCTAGATGTGTATGTAAAAGCATAAAAGGAATTTTCCTAAGTTTCCAATGCAGCAACAAGTCAAAACAAGATCTCATTGTGTTATTAGAGATGTGAAGGAAAATGAATTCTATAATCTAACCTTTTCATTTGAGAGGCACGACAAACTCAAAGGATCCAACTGGGAGTTTCAACTTTTTCTTCAAAACTTGCAATTCGGGCCCATAGAACCATGTAGTGTTCTCGAGCGCTATGAATTCCCTTCTACTAGATTGCTCAAAATTGGCTAGAATTATGTTACCAGAAGCACAAGTACTCTGTATCCCTTCGCTATGCAGTCATATTCGCAGCTGCATCAATTCTTCTCCCATTTTTGACACAACAACTTTTCTACCTTTGGGAGGGGTAAATTGGGACACTTGGGCACATCAAATTGCTTCTCTTCATCCATTTAATATGGATATAAAGTTCCCCACTTCACATGCCCCTACATACTCCAATGAGAAAGTGGTGGACTCTAAAATAGGAATCCGTTGTTGCCACTCCTGCACCTTATCTTCATCAAAATCCAACAATATCGCATTCAAATTCTCATTGGATTTATGACTCATATTCCTCAAAATATTTGAAACCCTCGATGACTCAACTACATCCAATGAAATATGGCTTTCATCTACAACCTTTCTCTCCCCACGGCCTCTCTACTTCAGAAAACCTCGACCTATATTGGTTTCTTATTGTCGTTTTGAAAACCAAAACAAAATGGTGTATTTACTAAGAAATTTTTTTAAAGGAACTAGAGGAATCAGAAGGCTACTCAGTTCTCAAATGGATTGAACTGCTATCAATAGCAAGAGAATCGAGAAGGTGAAAAGGGTTCCACAGATGATCTAAACCAAGCCCAGTTTCAGCCACAACAACGTGTGATTCGAACCCTTGCTATGACTGGATTGTGAATTCCCCTTTTCTGAGTCCCTAAATTTCCTGTGGTCATGAGATATTCTACACAACCTATGAACTTTACAAAGATGGTAAATTCTAGAGATTTACCCCTTCTCAAGTACTTTGGAAGAACATCACTCAAGTAATTATTTTTGAGTATTTAAGTATTTTAACGGGCTATGCCTTTAAGTTCATGGCTCTTTGTTATGTATTTGCGCAGTTGATGTCAAGGGTCCCTGTCCATCTTGCTCATTTATCTTAATCTATGCATAGTCCAGGTGGAGGGTTCAAATGGCCCAAATGGTCTAGGTCCATGTTTAAATGGCCAAAATTATTTCATTATGTTTTGTTTTACTTCTTATAGTAATTGTTTTATTTGTTTTATGTTTATTTTTTACGTTTATATATATATGTATATATTTGTTGGTTTTATGTGTGGTAAAACGTGTAATTTAAAAATTCTACAATTTGGGTTGGAATAGGTAGAATTTTTTGGCACGGTTTTGAAAAAAATTGATCATAATTTTTAAAATTCCAGCTTACAATTATCATTTTTTGGAATTTTTGGTTCTCCGGGGGTTTATGAGGGTGTTAAATCCATTAAAGACAATATCGACAAATTAATCGAGAGGCACAAAATAGGCATATTTCAACTAATGAGATGCAAAAGACTCTTACTTACCGAAACTTCAACTGAGCGTCGAAAGGGTCAAACAATGACGATTTTGGCCAAATGAAATATGATCATAATAAGTTTGATAAGTTGAACACAATGGTATAAAATTCAAGACATGGTGATGCTTTTAACGAGAAATGACCAATATCCTAAACACAACACTAACTTGACTATCATGACAATGTAAACGACACAACTTGGAAAAATTGTCGAAGGGGTACTTATACAAAAGTGTAAATGGATAAATGAGATACATATGTGATAAGCATATCTCCCTAAACATGATTGTGCAGGAAAAATGATTTTACAAAAAAGTTCACTAGGTTCTCCTCTGATATCATTTTTCAACACTTTAGAAACATGTCGATGTAGCCAAGACCCAACATTTATTATTTAAGGGGTCTCAAGGGTCTCTATCTTGATGAGAATAACAAAGGATATGATTAACATATTGCTGGGTCGCATTAATTCAATTTTGTTAATATAGGGATGTGTAAATTTATATTATATATATGTTAGAATTTACTAAATTCTAACATTGCAGATGGATTCAGAGACCCAAGGTTATAATTTAGCAAAATGTACAACTCTAAATCCATCTGCAGTGTTAGAATTTAGTAAAATGTACAAATTCATTATCAAATTTGTAATTTTTTTCATTGTTGGAGTGACAACTAAAAATGACCAATTGTTATGTGGTCATTTTTAGTCTAGATATCCCGTGACCAAATTTGGTCATTTTTAGTTGGCTATTATCCTGTGACCAAAAGTGGTCATTTATCTTGGTCTTTTTTAATTAGCTCACTTAAAGTTATCAATTTTGGTCATTTATCCCTTGAAAAAAATTGTGGTGACCAAAATTTTTGGTCTCCTCATCACTAATCTCTCATTTTCCACTAGTGAAAAATGGGGCTTTTGAGCCACCAAAATATACTACACAGTCGATACAAAAATTACATCTAGGCCTCTAAGCCTGTGAAGCAGGGTGTTGATCATGAAAACACATGACGAATCTAGCTAGCCATCTGAATAGATGAACCCATGCGTGTGGTACACCTACCACCTGTCGCTGCATCGCCTCAGGAAAGTCCTCGATTTGTGCCATGGACACCCTGTGCATCAATCGAACAAAGTTTGTGTGGATATTTTGGAGCATACGCTTCACATCCACACCCACTATATCATCACCTATCCCCCTTTGATGATGTTGAGGGATGTTGTCTGGTCATCTAGGACCAACATCTACATTTACATGACTAGTATCAATATGTGTCACCACCCAAAAAAATGTTTTTGATTTCACTATATCAAAAAATACAAAAAAAAAAATAATCCAAAAACAAAATAGAGTCAGGATTATCACCTAAGTCACTGTATGTAGATCCCTGTGGAATAGGCATGTCAGGATTGCCACAGAAATCTATCCCTGCATAGGGGTAGTCGTCTATAGCTATGATCTTCCCGTGCCACCAATGGAAAAAGTCGAGTGGGTAGGGCATAGCCACTCACCCTCCTCCTAGCCTCCGCATCACATTTTCCCAGCCCAAATAAGATGGATCCCAAGGGCCATGAGGAGTGATATCCACTCTTGGGATTATCCCTGGTACGTGCTCAAATAAGAACATTGTACTCAAGATGCTAGAAAAACCAAATTTTCTCGTTCTACCCATCTTGCAGTTTGACATATGTTGTTTCATGTTACCCAACAACGAGGTACTCCAATAATATATAGTGGGCCTCATGCATTGCACTGCATGTAAAATCAATGGCCTTGAATCCTAATGGAGATATTGCAACCTTACAATCCGGCCTAGTGCTAGTAGTATGGCCTTGAGTCCAAGGTTCTGGATAGAGTTCAATGGGATCTGACTCCCAACCTTTTCTATTTCTGGGAGGAAGTAAACTGCAATATAATCCTCAATTGTGAGGCCACCTCCAACCCCACAATCTTTTAGATTGAATACCTTCCCCCTAGAGGATAGTTCAGTAATAAAATAGATATCCTCAACCTCAAGGCTGAGGGGCATCCCATCAATATGGAAGGTTTCTATATTCAGATCCCAATACTCCACCAATATCTGGAGCAGTCTTGGTTTATCTCTCAAGATTCCAAGACACCAAAACTTATATAAGCCACATTCCTTCAAAGCTTTTTGGGCCATCATATCACCTTGCACAATCCTTTCCACA
The DNA here is from genome assembly GCA_001517045.1 of Pseudotsuga menziesii. NCBI lineage: Eukaryota > Viridiplantae > Streptophyta > Pinopsida > Pinales > Pinaceae > Pseudotsuga > Pseudotsuga menziesii. The sequence continues at coordinate 50,020 of LPNX010609164.1, forward strand.
TCTTCATGTTCGTGTTCACACCATTCTAAAACCATCATGCACAAAAACATGACAGTTTCATGAGTTTTCACCCCAAAAATTGGTATGCATGGCCTTGTATGCGACTGTTTCTGAAACAAATGTGTGTATATGCAGAAATCAAAGGATTTCATGCGTATACTCAACCCTATATGTGGAAATTAAGTGCTTTTTCATGTGGGCCTAAAACACCAATTTTAGGGTGCTCTTTAATAAAAATTCAACCACTGAAAATTAAAATAAAGACATTAAAATGAAAGACTATGGCATTAAGAGTTACTTGGCTCAAATGGTTCTTGGTTTTGTGGCTCGTAGATCCTGGAATCAATGATTGAAGTGTGTGGTCTAAGTGCACTGTGTGGTAAAAATTCCAAATGGTATGGTGAAAATGAGTTTTTTACTATTTTATAGATTTTTTTTTGAAAATTTTACCCACTACTCTGTACTTTGGACCCTTATTGACTATTTTGGACTCTTTTTTCCTAATATTGTGGTGTAGGGACCAGATTTGAGCGTACTTTGACTAAGACTTTGACCCATTCATATATATCACAAGTATAATTTTGAACTGGCATATAGGTTAGGACTACACATCTGCTTGCATTATGCATCTCCTTATGAGCGTTTCACCTTAACTTTAGGTACGGACCAGGGTATTTTCTAACGATTCTAATATTATACTTAAGTATAGTATTCTAGGCAATTGTTTTGGATTAAAAAAACATGTTTATAGATTGGTAAGCGAAAATTAAATATGAAACATAAAATTAGCACTGAAAGGTGTAAATGTTGGCGAATATTATGATACAAAAACATATTTTATGTAAATATAGGCGATATTAGACACTAAAAATGACCAAATAACGAATTTATTTTTTGAAAAAACCCAAAAATAGCCAATTGGCGAAATTTCACCCCAAAATATTACCTTGGTACAAACCCACCTAGTAATATCGTAGAACCTTCATACTACTATTAGAAGTGGCATTATGTAAGTGGTAGATCTTTCCTATTCATGGTTCCCTAGTTAGATCTCGCTTTGCAGTTTGGTACCTATGCCAAGATTTCTCCCCAAGGTCTTGGAGTACCTTAGTCCTGCCATGTCCTTGTGTAAGAGCTTCATATCCCTCTTGAACTTTATTCTGGCCATCTCCCATGGGGACTCCCTTATATATCAAGTTGTAATTGCATATTCATGTGTTTCGCTTGCCTTATTGAGCTTCATGCCATCTCCACACTTCAAAGTTATAATCCATATAGCCCGAGCTTGCCTCAATCCTAGCCAAGAAACACATTTTATATATTTTTTGCAGCTTGATCATCCCTTACCAGGAGGATACCTTCCCCCTAGTGTCCTCATCCTGCACATGCTTCCTTGCATTGAGCATAGCTATGTTCCACTGCTTGGAACTAGTTTGCTTGTCCGCGACACTCGTCTCCTCCTAGCTGTATACTATAAGCACTTTTATTCTTTTTCAAGCTTTTCAATATGAAAAAAATTCCAAAAAAATTAAAAAACATAAAAAGCTGAACGCAAAATGATATTACTTTTGGAAGCTGTCGAGTCGTGTCGCCTTCGAACATAATTCACATGCATTAATTTGTGAATTCAATGGAATTTATACACGCAGGTTTATGCACATAATCAACACATAAACTAGACAAAATTCAAAGACACAAGACTACACAGTTATCATTTTATAGAGCTCGTTAATACATCATATGGACTCTATGTGCCTGGCCTGATCTTACATTGCATTGGCCTATCTCAAAGCACATAAGCTCATGATTTAAATAACACAATACAATATGGATTGGATCACTGAAAGGATCTAATCAAATCTCTAAAATCACTCACAAATAGCTAACAAACAATATCAAATATGAGTAAATATCATCCCTTGTCCACGTATGTCCACGTCCTCTCCTTCTGGAAGGTAAAAAAATGTGTTTGATCTAGGATAGGGTCGATGGTCCTGCATTAGAATCCCACAGTACAAAATTTTATGACCTCTTGGTCATATGTCTTTTATTGTTGCTTCCATATTCAACCCCATCGTCTTCCTTCTTCATGCATCACTGAGCTTCTCCTCATGCCCAGTCAGTGAGCTACAATCAAGCTTCGACTGACACCTCATCGAATTTCTTCCTCTAGCTTGAAATTTTGGTGTCACGGGTTCACCTCCTCTAAACCTTTGGAGCATTCCTTTGCTCTTCTCTAGCTATTGCACCTACTCACTTAAACCTGCAAGATCTACAGGCTCTGATACCTCTTGATGACAGTCCAATCTGGGGTCCCTCATATTCTTGGACCTATGGGTTATGGCCCACTACACGTACTAAACTTTGTCTAAGTAGTAATTAAATTTCCACCCATCTTTGAGATCTGCAAGGAAACAATTAATGATGCACGAACCCAATGACACAACTAAAATCGTAACCTACAGTAGAAACACAAGTCTGCTACAGAAATCTATATTCGATTAGATGCATCCAAATCTAATCAAGTCTACAATGCAATCATTAAACCATAATCAATGCACTCAACCTCCCTCTAAATAGAAGCTTCTATAAGCAAACCCCATTCCATTCAAAAGACAAAACAGAGCATTAGAGATCCATGGAAACAACAGTTATGCCCTTTTCCATGGATGGAGTTCGAACCTGAAATCGAATTGACCAAAAGAAACCAATCCAAATGCAAAGAAAAACAAATACTAACCAAGATGGATTCTTCATCGCGAGTCGAGCTCAATCTCGTAGCCATGACTCTCTACTCGCCTTACACATTCACACACATTAATTTGTAAATTCAATGGAATTTATATACGCAGGTTTGCGCACATAATCACCACATAAACCAGACAAAATTCAAAGACACAAGACTTCACAATTATCATTTTATCGAGCTCGTTGATACATCATATGGCCTCTATGATCCTAGCTTGATCTTACATTGCATTGGCCTATCTCGAAGCACATAGGCTCACGCTTTAAATAACAAAATACAATATGGATAGGATCACTGAAAGGATCCAATCAAATCGCTAAAATCACTCACAAATAGCTAATAAACAAGATTGAATCCGAGGAAATCTCATCCTTTGTTCACATCTGTCCATGTCCTCACCTTCTGGAAGGTAAAAAAATGTGTTTGATATGGGATAGGGTCGATTGTCCTGGATCAGATCATTGGGAAACTCAACATTGTATTTGAATTTATATATATATATATACATCGGTACTTACAGTGCCATTTACTTACACTTACATATATATGCATATGGATATATATGTTTATACACACACACACACACACACACACACACACACATATATATATATCTGCACATATATATATTCATATATTCATATATATGTACATATCTTCACTAGATCCCGAAGGCTTCACTCATCTTTTACATTTGTACTTACAGTGCCATTTGCTTACACTTACATATATATGTATATGGACATACATACATACATATATATATATATATATATATATATATATATATATATATATATNAAGTACAAATGTAAAAGATGAGTGAAGCCTTCGGGATCTAGTGAAGATAACTCAGTGTCATCATGGTTTAGATGACATGCCAAAAGAAATCCAATTACAAATCCTCACCTTTTTATTTAAATTCAATAATAGTATTTACACGCTCATTGGTTTTCCATAGAACATTGCGAGACAACTCCTTACATGCTTTAAGTGTGATAAATGATTATTAACATAAAATAAGTCAATTCCTATTATTGCAAAACAATACCCTACTCACATAAGAACTTGAATGGAGCATGAGATTCTATATCATAGGGTAAGTATTTTTCTTCACCGTCTATACCAATTTATCTCATCCTAAGTGATTCACTATTGCTATACTAAAGAGTGTGCTAAAACATAGAGCAAAGTTTCACACACACACACACACATATAGGGAATTAAAATATGTGAAAGGTGCATAACAATTTGAGCCTTAATATATTAATTAGAAATGTGATGGCTACTATAGATTACACTCCCAAGGAAAATACTAATCTTACGAAAAGACAAACATGTTAAATGTATGCGTAAGTATGTTTATAAAGAGAAAGATGGTGTTTCCCTCTATTATCATTTTAAACCAAAAGGAAGCAACTTGGGATACTATGAAAATAAATCGTTGTCTTTCATAATTCGCTATCTTAGCGTAGTAAAGATATTTTTTAGTGGAAAGGTTGTTGTGGGAAGAATTGTAGGAGGATTGTCTTCTTATTTGAAAAGAAACATGGAAGTTGATCTTCTCCATTTGGCCTATTTGGTAACCAATGGTTTTCCTATATAAAGCTTAACACATTTCTTACAAGGGAGCAAAGACTTATATTCCTGGGGGGTTGTGAGGGTAGAATGGTATTCTAGATGGCGTTTCAATTCTATACAGGATTATCTGCATTTTTCCTTCATGGTGTTGGGTGATCTCATATAGATCCATTACCGTTGTTCCTCAATATCGGATGATGCATGCACAAAACTCCATAAAACATTCTGTGTGTGTGATTTAAAATCTACAATTGATTCCAAATCGTCAACGATGTTCATAATTGGGTATATAAACCCATTATTTGCATTTAGGTACAGATAGATCTGTGATCTGGTAAGGGGATTTTACCTAGTTTGGTTATATAGATCCAATGTATGTGTTGTATAGATCGAATGTACACGTTTGTATAGATCGAAATCATTATACATTGTCTATAAATTCAGGGTTTGGTTGAATAGATCCAATGTATATGCATTTGTCATATTTGATTCACGTTTTGATCCAACAAATCCCAAAGATCCAAATCTCTGTATAGGCGTTTTCCATATTTTTTTATTTACATTTTGATCTAACATATCCCATAGATCCAAATCTCTGTTAATGCATTTTCCATAGTTTGATTCACGTTTTGATCCACCAGATCCCAGAGATCCAAATCTCTGTATAGGAATTTGCCATATTTTGATTTATGTTTTTATCTAGCATATCCCCGAGATCCAAATTCTGTATATGCGTTTGCTATTTGTTTTATTGACGTTCTGATCCAGCAGATTCGAGAGATCCAAATCTCTGCATATGCATTGCCATTTTTTGATTATGTTTTGATGTAGCATATCCCAGAGATCCAAATTTCAGTATATAGGTTTTCCTTTTGTTTTATTGATGTTTTGATCTAGTAGATCCAGAATTCTGTATATGCCTTTTAACTCGGGGTCTGTGTTGAATGATTGTTACAAATACGTTGACCTATGCATTAACCATTGTCAACATTTTTGATTTGTTGTTTGGGAAAAATTCTTGTATTCGTATTCATGCTTTTTAACTGTATTTTACTCACAGACCCGTAGATTGACATCCATGTTTTCTATATTTACATATTTAGGAAATAATCAAATTGTGTGGGGATTGCGTTGAATGATATGTTACAAATATGTTGACACTATGAATTAACCATTGTCAACGTTTTCGATCTGTGGTTTGGGAAAAATTCTTGTATTTGTATTCATGCTTTTTGACAGTATTTTACTCACAGATCCGTATAGTGACATGCATGTTTTCTATATTTACAGATTTAGGAAAGAACCAAATTGTATGGGTTTTATGCAGTTTAGTCATCTACATTTTTTTATCTTAAGTCACAAATCCAGGGTTCATCTTGCTATGTGGTTGGGATATTAAAAGGATTTTAATGGTTAACATTATTCCTAGCTTGAGTTAGGATAGGATGCGAGTTTAATAACAAAGTCACCTTGAACTTGGAAGAGTGTCTCATGATATAACCTTACCTTAGTGAATTTTTCACCCAGCTCGGTAGTGGCTCTAGGAAAAAGAACCTATGCCAAGTAGAGCCAATGGTTGGGAGGAAAGTCACAGGCATGCTTTCAGTTGCTTAAATCTTGTAGATTAGAGTTGTAACCCGTAATGTTAAAATTTTGATTTTGGAAAATAAATTTTCAGGTTTCAAGCTTATTATGTAGCTTATGCTAATAAAGATAGTGATTTATTTATAGTACACCATTTTATAATGAATTAACATTATTGAGAAGTTATGTTTGCAAGGAGTATATTCCAATGGTGGAAAGGAATTAGACCAATTCTCGAAAGACAGTATGGTGAAATCATTTTACATGTGTACATGTTTATAAGTTAAGATTTCTTTCATTATCGAAAGTATTATAGCTATCTAACCTTGTTGTTTCTCAACACTCGACTCAGGATACCCATACCACATCTCCTACAATCGTGCTTAGGAGTGACCATTACATGCGATGGACCGTCATATGACTAATATATTTGCATATGTCTTAACTATGAGTATAGTAAAAGTGTTAGAAGATACCTATTTTACTAAGGAAACCTTCTAATGCATCAATGTGGCTTGAGTTGCTGAAAGGTTGACTAATGTCTCAAAGACGTATACGTGAATACTCATTTATGGAAAGTATAAGAATATGTGTATGAACATAAGGTAAATTATGTGTGATTAAATAATTATATACTTTTGTATATACATTATTGTTGTGGTTAGTTAGTAAAGGAGATGGTTTCGTGTATATAATAGAAACAATAACCATGAGTGCCATATTTAATGTGGTAAGAGATTTTATGTTAATTATGTCAGTGGGATTTAATAACTTAGATTGCTTATGTTGACTATGATTCGTTCAATATTGTAGTAGGTCTAATAATTAGGGATTCAATCGAAAATATATAACTATTGAAGATACATAAGATGTACTCTGGGAGTGAATGGTCTCCATTTTGTTACAGTATTGAACCATTGATTGTTAAACAATATAGTCACCATTTACATGTTGTGTAGAAGTGATTGTATCTATAAACTTATAATATTATAAGTGATTATAAAGTCAATTAATCAATGAGACTAACATAGTTGGTATACTTGAATGTTCAATGAATTTTTTTTACCGTGTACCCCTAGGATCTAATGCTAGTATCGTTGGTATGTGTTACAGTTTCCCCGCATTACCCCAATTATAGTTGATTGTTTATCCCTCTTGTATAATTATCTACAAACAACATGCCATAAACCAAAATTGTCATTTTGTGTGTTTTAGAATCCCATATATGATTCTTTTTTATTGGTTTGGATAATATTGATGATAACCTTACTTCCACAATTATTTGTTTTCTCATCAATATGTTTCCATGGCTTTCTTTCATGTTTCCAAGGGTCATTGGCGTTGATAAAAATTGATATACATAACTTGGAGAAGGGCGCTATATATATATATATATATACATCTTTTAGTGTGCGATTGTATTTATCCCCCCAAAAATCAATGTTTCTATTCAAAAATTGATTGGAAATTATACTTATTAGGTGCATACTGTAATGTCCCCTTTTTGGAATTTTTTTAAATGACTAATTATTTCACTTTTTCCCCAATTTTGACCTTAACTAGTTTTGATGTCTAGACCTTCAAATTGACCCAAATGCTTCCAAATTTTCTCTGAAGGTACATGACTGATAATATAACTTAAATATCATGCTCATGTATGTTTTTTTACCTCCCAATTACTTCTATAAACTTGTTTAATGTTCTGTTCAAAGTAGGAGTCCTTACTAGCAAATTGGGGCTCCAATTCCCTGTGGGTAATTGCCGGAAATGGCTTCACAAATATCTCAAAGTCACTTGAATTTATGAACAGAGGATGGTTATGTGTAAGGTACCTTTAAAATTCTCATATCCATCATGGTTCAGTTTATACATGCTGTTATGACTCTTTCCAAAACAACTCCCAAATCACAATTTTGACCCTTGGGGAAAATGCACCAAATCTTCTCCCAATGCAATAAAAATGAGTAAAATGGATTCCAATGCTTAAGTACTGAAAATTAGAGTTTAAATACACATTAATTACAGTCCATACATCATACATTTATCAAATATACATTCGTCCATTCGAAATAATAAGCATTACCATGGCATATATCAAAATGGAGTGGAAATGGTCATTGTTTGCTCATTAAAAGTCATTTTGACATACAAATCTTGGGAATTTTGAATTGAAAATTTATGAGAATTAATAAAAAAGAATATTTAATTTATTACAATAATAAATGGACAATTAAAGGCTCTCCCAATTCGAAATCATCAGCATTACAATGGTTCACAACAAGATAGTGGATAAATGACACTATTTCTTTGTTGTTCAACATTTTTACATGAATTATTTTAGGTATTTCAACCTGAGAGTATTATGAACATGAAATACAGAGAATATACATCATCACATAATATAATTGGCATTATAATCTTCTCCAAAGAGATCAATAGCTCACCCAAAGCACAATCCCTCCATTGGCATGAATATGGTATGAAAACTGGAAATAGTTGAGAGAGAGTGCTGCAATAGAAGAATCCACATGCTTTCCTGTATATAACACCTAAAAATAAGACTCCATTAAATCTCCATGAAATACCTGAGTGGCATTTCCAAACACTAACTAGTATGGGAATCTTTCACCCTCGAAATTGGCTTAAGCAAGAAAACTAGTCATCCACTAGCTCTCACAATTCACAAATGAGAAAAAGCTTCTTCTCATGGATTATACCTGTATTTTATAAGAATTATTAGTCTTCTAAGGTTCCAAATCCATCCATAAACAAAATCCAAGTCGAATTGGTGTGGCTTCTCATGCTATGCCATGTGGCCTCTCTCTTCACCTTCCCTCTTCTCCCAAATTTGAGTAGGAGCCTCTTGGCCTTCTCCAACTACCAAATTCGACCTATAAGATGCTATATTGAGTCCTAAAATGTTAGTATGTCAGTATTTCATCCTTCATATCTGACTTGTATCATAAATGTCATAGAATCTCCATCATTGGTGTCATATATGTCATAAATGTAAGGGGAATCGAGCCAAGTGTCCATGAAACTCCCATTTGACTCTTCCTCTCCCATGTAAGTTAAAATTCATCCCAAATTTGATGTATGAAGTATATGTACAAGTATATTAACATTATAATCCATACAAAAACATTATACTTCCCATATATTCAAATTTGCAAGAGAAAAATACCATTTAACATAGGAATTCTAGCTAGTGTGGGCCCCATAGTCTCCATGTGTCTTCATGCTCCATTGTCACTTCCATTTTGTCTTGTATTTATTTAATAAGCTACATTATTAAATATTTATCCCCTTCTAATGTCTAAACATTATTTATTATCCCCCTTATTCCAAATCTCAAAGCTTCCACCCCCAAGCTAGGAAACTAGTGATTTTCCACCTTGGCAATTATTTGACTTTTAGCATCCCTTTAACAAATTTCATGAATATGGAAAATGTGATTTGGCCATTGTGAAACAATGTAAAACTTGGGATATTAAAAATCCTCCCTTCCCAATATTGCTTTTCCTCAAACAATTTCAAACATGGTTGTTGAAGAACTTGCTTTCCGTATGATTCTTTGAAGTTTCCACTGAGCTTCCCACCTTGAGTCTTTTAGATTTCATGAATATTTCAGAGAGGAACCACCATGCTTTCTGCTGCACTACTCTAGTTAACATCACCTTATTAAATGGGGAATCCATCTCCCATACTGCTTTTTTCCCAAAGAATTTGAAATCAATGGGACTAAAAACTATTCGAGGGTCCCATTGCTTGCATTGCACTCCAACAATTAAGAGTGCTCTCCAACCCATACCATTTGGAAATAGAATTCCTGGATCCCATTTTCTTGTATGCATTCTTCCAAACATCATGATTGCATAATATATATCATAAAAGTATATAACAACATAATAAGAATGTATATAAAGGAGGTGCCTCACCAAAAAATCATGAAAGTGCTTATACCTCCCAGTGAGTAGACTACCATTTTCCAAGTACATACATGATTCAAGTGACCAATCAAATATGCTCCAATGACATAGGTGAGGATCCCATGTCCTATAATGCTGCTCCCATAGAATGTAATATGCATCAAAATAGTAATCTGCCATTTGTTCTTTCATCCAATAAGTGAATGAAGAACCTCCACCAAAATATGAACCTAATAAGGAGCAAATAAAACATGAAGACTTCAAGTGGCTCAAAGAAGTATCATCAATACACTCATGAATATGTATATCATCATGTAACATCAGAGGATGTTTCTACCAATAATAATGTTCTTCAATCATATAACTCTTCACCCAAGTGTGGGATGACGTTCCTCCAACTTCAAATAGACTAGGAAAGGAGCAAGGAAAATCATGAGTCTCCAAGTGACTCAAGTGAACATCATAGGTGCACCCATGTAGATGTGTATAATCATAATGTAAAAAAGTATGCTGCTGAAAATGTAAATAATATGGTTCTCTAATAATTTCATCATCAAAAGGAGAAATAAAATGTCCATGCTCTTCATGTGGCACCATCAAAAAGAAACCTTTCACCCATACTTCATTGGGATGATTGCTGGAAAATTTAGAAGTGTAGGATGTAGGAGAAAGAACCAACTCACCCAAATGATCAGTAAGTACAAAATTGTCATAATTTTAAGGATCCATAGGGGTAGGATTATGCACCTCCCTAAGAAAAAAAAACATTTCCTCATGGGTTGGTTCCAAGGTGGTGGAATTATGCACTTCTTCAAAAATTGTGTAACCATTTTCAAGAGGCAACTCAAGTTCCTCTTCCACCATTACTAGTGATTGGATCTCATCACTATCATCCTCAAGAACATAAATAACCTGCAATTTTTCATGTTTCTCATGATCCATCATGTCATGATAATCCTCCAAGCAATCTACCTTATGAAAATCTGAAACATCGGAGGAAAAACAAGTGTCTTGCAACTTTTCAAGAAGTTGCTCATTTTGAATTATGAGCTTATCAATAACTTCATTATTCTTAAAGTAGGATTCATGTAACCATTCAATAATCTCAATGACATTTTTTCTATAAAAAATCAAATACATGAAATTACCTTTGATGTTGCACATTGCTATTTGAATCTTCTCCATGCCTTCAAGGAATGATGGCTCCTCCAAGGAAGTAGCTCTCCAACAAGAATTTGATACCAATGCTTGAGTGTCATGGAGTATTCTAAGGGACTCTTGGATATTATTTTCATTCATATTTAAGGACCCTTCATGAAAATGAGGCTCTTGCAAATGACCCTCCTCATCTTCTTCCGTCTTTCTTGGACCAACTTCATGAAGCTCAAGTGGTGATGGGGAAGTTGATCTTGTTTCTTCTTCAACTGCTACAAGGTCTTCATTTCCATGTTTAATGGAATTTTGTCTTGAAGAAACACTTTAAAAAGTGATCTCTATGTCACCAACATAGAGGTGTGAGCACGCATCAGTAGGTACTCCTTCATAGTTCAAGCATCCATCATTAGATTCTCTTTGTTTCATTTCCAAGGTAGCATGTGTCTCAAAATTATCTTCAGTATTTCCAATGAAAAATTCTTCATACTCATGTGATGTCTCTTAATATTTTTCAGAGTCACTTGGGAGTGAATTTATATCATATTCATGTGATACTTCTTCTATTCCACCTATTTCAGAACTAGGTGGTTCATGGGTCTCCTCCTTTTGCTCCTTCAAGCAAGCTGATGCATTTTTCCCCTTGGTTTTCTTAAAATCAATATATTTTTCTCAACTTTGGATAGCCAAAAATTAAAATCCTTTCATAATATTCTTGATCATGTCTTCAAATATAGGTTCCATTCTTTTTATTATCTCCTCCACATCATATGAGGTTCTATTTTCATGCCTAGTCCTAGTTTACAAAAAAATGTCTTCTTCTCCTACTTTTTTTTTTCCTCTTCGCAAAAGAACTTTTGGTTTCAATATATATTTTTGGTCACTGAATTATTGTACTCATAAATATCATACCACATCAGGTTCCAATATCATGCTCTGATACCACTGTAATGTCCCCTTTTTGGAATTTTTTTAAATGACCAATTATTTCACTTTTTCCCCAATTTTGACCTTAACTAGTTTTGATGTTTAGACCTCCAAATTGACCCAAATGCTTCCAAATTTTCTCTGAAGGTACATGAATGATAATATAACTTAAATATAATTCTAATGTATGTTTTTTGACCTCCCAATTACTTCTGCAAACTTGTTTAATGTTCTTTTCAAAGTAGGAGTATTTACTAGCAAATTGGGGCTCCAATTCCCCTAAGTAATTGCCGGAAATGGCTTCACAAATAATCCCAAAGTCACTTGAATTTATGAACATAGGTTGATTATGTGTAAGGTACATTTTAAAATTATCATATGCATCATGTTTCAGTTTATACAGGCTGTTATGACTCTTTTCAAAACAACTCCCAAATCACAATTTCGACCCTTGGGGAAAATGCACCAAATCTTCTCCCAATGCAATAAAAATGAGTAAAATGGCTTCCAATTATTAATTAATGAACATGAGACTTGAAATACACATTTATTATATTCCATCCATCATACATTTATCTGAGATACATTCCTCCATTCGAAATAATAAGCATCACCATGGCATATATCAAAATGGAGTGGAAATGGTCATTGTTTGCTCATTAAAAATCATTTTGACATACAAATATTGGGAATTTCAACTTGAAACTTTTTGAGAATGAATAAAAGAGAATATTGAACTGATTAAAATCATAAATTGACAATGAAATTCTCTCCCAATTCGAAATCATCAGCATTACAATGGTTCACAACAAGATAGTGGGGAAATGACACTATTTCTTCATTGTTCAACATTTTTACATGAATTCTTTTGGGTATTTCGACATGATATTCTTCTGAACATGAAATACAGAGAATATACATCAGCACATAATATAACTATAATTATAATCTTCCCCAAAGAGATCAATAGCTCACCCAAAGTGCAATCCCTCCATTGGCATGAATATGGTGTGAAAATTGAAAATAGTTGAGAGAGAGTGCTGCAATAGAAGAATCCACATGATTTCCTGTAGCTTACACCTGAAAATAAGAATCCATTAAATCTCCATGAAATACCTGAGTGTCCTTTCCAAACACCATCTAGGATGGGAATCTTTCACCCTCGAAATTGGCTTAAGCAAGAAAACTAGTCATCCACTAGCTCTCACAATTCACAAATGACAATTTCACAAATGAGCAAAAGATTATTCTCATGGCTGATACATGTATTTTATAAAAATTATTAGTCTTCTAAGGTTCCAAATCCATCCATAAAATAAATTCAAGTCGAATTGGTGTGGCTTCTCATGCTATGCCATGTGGCCTCTCTCTTCACCTTCCCTCTTCTCCCAAATTTGAGTAGGAGCCTCTTGGCCTTCTCCAACTCCCAAATTCTACCTCTAAGATGATATATTGAGTCCTGACATGTTAGTATGTCAGTATGTCAGGCTTCAAATCTGACTGGTATCATAACTGTCATAGAATCGTCATCATTGGTGTCATATATGTCATAAATGTAAGGGGAATCTAGCCAAGTGTCCATGGAACTCCCATTTGGATTTTCCTCTCCCATGTAAGTTACAATTAATCCCAAATTAGACCTATGAAGTATATGGACAAGTATATCAACATTATAATCCATACAAAAACATTATACTTCCCATATATTCAAATTTGCAAGAGAAATATACCATTTAACATAGGAATTCTAGCTAGTGTGGGCCCCATAGTCTCCATGTGTCTTCATGTTCCATTGTCACTTCTATTTTATCTTGTATTTATTTAATAAGATACATTATTAAATATTTATCCCTGTCTAATGTCTAAACATCATTTATTATCCCCCTTATTCCAAATCTCAAAGCTTCCACCCTAAGCTAGGAAACTAGTGATTTTCCACCTTGGCAATTATTTGACTTTTAGCATCCCTTTGACAACTTTCATGAATATGGAAAATACGATTTGACCATTGTGAACCAATGTAAAATTTGGGACATTACACATACTGCACTTACAAGAGTAATATTACATAAATAAAGTACAATTGACTCCTATCCCTTTGAGAAATAATCCTTGATCCTTCCTTATTTCTCTTTCTTTTAACCTCATGCCACTCCCCTAAAGAAGGGTCCACTATGAATATTATTTGGAAGGTCATGATTCACAGAGGAAACCAATTCCTAGTGGAATTAGAGGTGTTGAGTTCATGAAGTCTCTTCATCCCCATTGAGGTATTTCAAGACAAAATTTTAATGGTGGATCACTCTAAATCTCCCATGATTAACCTTTCCTTGATTTTGGATGAACCTCCCATTCATTGTAAAGATGTCTACTTTCATTCTTGAACTATCATTGTCATGAACCTCTCCCTCATTCTTAGTTTTAAACTGCCTACTTAAGAAACAAATCTACCTGGAGACATAACTTTTCCAACCTCCTTTACTTCTAACACATAGAATTGAGTACAACTCACCACGATCTTAAACACAATGACTATTTCACAAGGGATAGAAGATTGGATATTATTATCGTTAAGAGACATATTTTTGATTAAACTTCTTGTTAATTGTAGCATTATTTTTTCAGGTCCTTGATGTAGGTTCTTCAAACATAATCAATCATTGTATGTGTGTGTTCCCATTATGGAGATAATGAGGTCACAAGGCACTTGGTGTGCACTTGGTCAATTTTCCTTTGCAGGTAAAACACAGGTTGACTGTAGAGACATAATGCACTTGGTGTGCTCCTGGGAGGTTCTCACATAGTGGTAGATGCAAGATTCTCTTGGTGACATCCTGACATGTTCATATGTTGATAGAACGCTAGTGGTTTGCATCTGAGGTGAGCTCTATGAGCTATGTGTGTGTTTTTTGTTGTGTGTAGGAAAAAAGAGATGACCTGGATATGACGAGAAGAAGGTAGGAAACACATGTTATTGGAGAACTCTATGGAAGAAATTGGGGACTAATCTCAGTTTTAGTTCTGCTTATCACCCTCAGATTGATGGACAGACTAAAGTGGTAAATAGGAGATTGGGAAATATACTGAGAAGTTTGGTGTATGAACATCGAAAACAATGGGATTTAGCTTTAGCTCAGGCTGAGTTCAGATACAATGATTCATCCAATAGAAGTACGATTCCTTTTCAAATTGTCTATGGGATGCATCCAAGAGGTGTATATGAGCTTAGAGATTTGGGAAAACAATAAAAGAGAAGTGCAAAGGGTGAATACTTTGCAGTTAGTATGCATGAGCTACAAGAAAATATCAAGAAGAGATTATAGGAAAGTGCAGAGAAGTATAAACAGAGAGAAGATCCAAAGAAGAGAGAAATTAATTTTCAGATTGGAGATTTAGTAATGGCCTATCTTAAAAAGGAAAGGTTCCCTAAAGGAACTTACAACAAGTTGATTGGACCTTGTAAAGTTTTAAGGAAGTTTTCTGCAAATGCTTATGAAATTGAACTTCCTTCTGACCTTCATATTTCACCAATTTTTATTGTTTCAGATTTATATCTTTTTAGAGATGCAGGTATCCAACCAGATGGTGTAACTTTAGATAGAGATGATCCAACTATAGATTGGAAATGACAAATTCCACAAAAAGAACAACCTCAAATTGAAGCCATCCTTGACAAAAGGATCTTAAGGAAGATCAGGAACACAACTTTATTTCAATACCTGGTCAAATGGAGAAATCAACCTACTGAAGATGCAGCCTGGATGACAGAGCAAGAAATTTCCAACTACAATATACTGCCTGAAGACTTAATGAAAAATTCTTTTCTTCTCTAGGAGTATGATGCAGGAGCATCCAGCTCGAAGTTCATTGACTGGTGAATCAACTTAGCTTCCATCTCGAAGTTCATTGACTGATGAGTCATCTTGCCTTGTAATCAAATTCTAGATGGATAGGGTTCGATGACAAGTAGCTAGAAGTAGTTTTAAATTTGTAGTAAGTGGCAATTTTTCCTTTGTTCTCCTTGATCCATGCATGGATTTCTCAAGGATTGATATTCGTCGATAACATTTTCTTTTATTAGGTCCTCAGGTCCAGCTTAGTCGGATCTGACAGGTTTTCTGAGTGTTATAAATTATTTTGAGTGTAATAGATATAAAAATAAGAGTGAAGGGGAGTGGATGAGAGTGAGTGTGCAGAAGAAAAGAATGTACACAATGAGAGTGAACTAAATTCTCTTTAATTAGGATTCCGATCAAATTGAATAAAGAACAGAGGATTACATTCCGTGTGTGTTTTGATGGATTCTTGATTTTTTGTAGAGATATGAATTCATCCTGCGTTCAATCCTCATATAATTCTATGTATAAATTCTTTGTTTCTGAGTTGCAGAGGAATTGATCCTTTCAGTGATCAATTGGTGTGTTACGAAAATAGATCTCAGAGAAGATCGAACGGCGAGGAAAGATCGTGACAGAAATCAACGGTTAAAATATGTTCTGCATCTAGAAACATATCAAAGGTAAAAAATTAACCTGCAAGAATCAACGCTGCAGAAAAATTTGAAATTGTGAAAACATGGAAATCGCAGGAACTCAGTTTTCGGCAAGCTAAAATCCGCAACACGCATGCGGAATAGACCTTTGTGACTGCAGTTAGTTGCAGAAACTCAATATTAAAAGTTGTAATCCCACATCCTGCATTATTAAAAATTCTCGTTATTTGTAGCATTTTTTTCTTCTTCATACGTTATCACCTATAATGAGCTGTGGAAGCCTCCCTTTTATTTCATCAACTCGTCTCATTGGTACGCTATGCTCTCATGGTTGCATCAGTAATTGAGCTTCATATTGCAATGCAATATGCAATTACTTCGTCTCGTCCATTTCTTTTCTGGAATTAATTAAGTAAATGCAAAACGCCAGCGTTTGAATTACTTCATCTCAACCATTTCTTTTTTGGAATTAGTAATTAATTATCTAACTACAAGATGCTACAAAATATTTTAAATTACAAAAGAATAATAGCAGTTACGTATACATCTCTGTTATAGCCTAGTTGGTTACGATACTTGGTTCTCACATGATAGACCCGGGTTCTAGTCCTGGCAGCGCAATAATATGTTTTCTACTTTTATCGGTTTTGGAGCACGACTAATGAGGGTGAGGTTTGTAAGTTAGTTATGGTTAGTGTTAAGCATTTTGTTGAGCCGAGAGGCTCTCTACAGCCCAGTATGGGGGAGATCTTGTAACATTACGTAACGGGGGAGATCTTGTAATGTTACGTAACATTATGTAATGTTACGTAACAGGGGAGATCTTGTAACGTTACGTAACGTTATTTTTATTAATAAAAAAAATAGTTTTTTTAATTATAAAACAAAATAAATGTTGGCTAGAAAAACAACCTAATATGGGGGAGATGTTGTAATCTTCCTACCTAACAAAACAATAAAAAAGTAAAAAATAACAAAACAATAAAAAATTAAAAATTTAATTATCCCCCCCCAAAATGTGGATCATAAAAAACCACAATATGGGGGAGATGTTATAATGTTCCTACATAACAAAATAATAAAAAAATAAAAATTGAATTATTTGCAAAAAAGTGTTGGCCTTTTAAACAACCCATGGTTTTATTGTATATGGTTTAGGAGGACCGTGCACATGGTTTTAAAACCATGTGCAAGGCCTCCTAAAAAAACCCATGGTTTTATCGTACATGGTTTAGGAGGGCCTGGCAAATAGTTTTAAGACCATGTGCAAGGCCTCCTAAACAACCCATGGTTTTAGGAGGGCCTTGCGTATGGTTGTAAAACCATTTATGGGGAGATGTTGTAATGTTCGTTCATAACAAAATAAAAAATAATATTAAATATTATATGTTGGCCATAAATAATATTAAATATTAATAATAAATATATTATATGTTGACCTTAAATAAAAAGATGTGTCTTTTATTTTGAATCAAATCAATGGTATATATAGGACACACCAAAGTTGATAGCTCATTGAGTGTAATACTTAAGAAGAGGTTTGCACCTAGAGAGATTTGATCCCTCTCGGCTCTTGATAAAGCCTAGGATTTGGATTTACGCTGGTTGTAAAGTCACCACGGTTGTGTAATGTGTAGATTTAAGGAATTTTTAATTTTAACCGTTATTTTTATGTGTTTTGGTGATATTGTTTATTTAGAAGTTGATGTTATGAATAATATACTAAAATATTATTATGCTGGTATTTATGCCATGAAATATTAAAATACAATAAAAATGGTTAACATTGTATTTTGAGTATTTTTTTAATGTTATAAAATGTTAAATTTTTTAATATTAAATAGTTGGTGTTTTATAATTAATATTATAATATTTATTGAATGGTTGGTGAGTTATAATTAATATTATGTAGTGGTTATTATAAAATAGTTTAAATAGGTAATGATTTCAATTATTTGTGATGGATTTTTCCTAATTATTTATAGCTGAATCCAACATAAATTTAAAAGGAATTTTAAAATTTCAAATAACACTCTAAATCATTGTGATTTCAGACTTCTTCTATTATTATGCATAAGAATTTGAATGTGAGTAATTGATTTGATAAAATTAGTTCTAAGCACACTTCTGTGGTGGCATTTATTATGTGCCACGATAGATATAAACTTATAAACATTTAAATAATGATTACTTTTTTGTATGGCGTGGTTGGTGGGTTGTAATTATTGTGATGTAGTGTTTATAAATATATGATTTTAAAAATAGTAGTCTAAATGTTGTTAGCATTGCATGCATTCATTTCTACCATAAAAATGCAATTTAAATAATATTAAAAAAAATTGACCAAAGATTAAATTTCAATTCACATTTATATCAATCCAAGTGCCTCTAAGCATTTTATTTAAGTTGTTGGACCCATTTAGAGCTTGGTGTTGAGAATGGTTCCTAAGTTGTAATTAATATTATGTAGTAGTTATTATGAATAGGATTTTAAAGGTGTACATAATTCAAATAACCTATGCACACTTTGTCCTCACATTTCTTCAAATAACCTCTGAACACTTTGTTCTGACATTTCTTATATTGTGGGGTGCTTAGTGTTGTGCCCTCTAAGCATTGTATTTATTCTTATGAAACTTTTTGTTTTGTCAATTGATGTTTTAAATTTATTTTTAAGTCCAGGTGGGGTGGGGTTCTTAGAGTCATGTCCTCTAAGCACTGTGTCCATATTTATGCTTACATAACTTTTTGTTTTTTCATTTGATGCCTTAAATTTATTTTTAAGTCCCGGTGTCTTAAAAAATGATGGATGTTGTATCGACATTGAAAGGCCACAAGTTGAGTGACTATGCTAGTATGACTATCATTTTTTCTTAACCTAAAACTATGACCAACATTCTCCCTAAAAATACGAAAGAACATCATAAATTTAAGTTTATGTTTATGATGTGCAATTGAACTCAACTTCCCTTAAATAATTAGGAGAATAATATCTTAACTTAAAAATATGAGTGTCATCTATAAAATAGATGAAAAATATTGATGATATCTAATTAAATTCACTTAGTTTTAAAAAAAACTAAGAAAATATATCAAATTAAAGTTTATTTTTACTTTGAAATTAAGATTTATTTAACTAGAAGATAATCTAAAGAGGCATTCATTATTCCAAAATGGAAAAAAAATTTAATAATAGATAAATATATTTATTAAATAATTTTATAAATAAATGTACTTTTTTTATTAATCTCTATAATATATATATAACGAAATTAAATTAAAAAAAAGTTTGAGAGTCTTATCATTTAAAAGAAAAAGAAAAAGAAAAGCTATTATTTGATATTCATATTTATAGTGACGAATCAAAAATACCAATATATACTTTGAACAAATATTTAAATTTAAAAACTCAGGCATATCTCCAAACCCCTCAATGTTTTAGACAATTTAATACTATATTATTTTGACCACTTAACATTAACAAAGAAAAAATGTATCTGCTTTCGAAACCAATATAAAAAATCCTAATAATCAACTAAAATATTGTTATTTCCATAACTACAAAGAAAGCCTGAAAGCCCCTTATCTATTACAGTCCTCCAATTAAAAAGAGTAGAAACAAAACATAAACATAACACCATATTTGATAAAGCTAAATATATATATATATATATGAAGCTTTAATAAGCATGAAAGGATCATTTAAACATAAGATGATCTATAAATGCTTACTTAGAAAAAAACCAGGTTGATGCCTGTTTATAGTATAAAGTAATGGAGGTAAACCACCTCCTTTCCACTATTTTATAGATGCATAAAGAATATAATTATAAACAAGTTCTTTCAAATGTCAAACATTCAAAGCAACCCATAAAGCTACAACATGCTTTCTTATTGTAGGTTTTGTTTACCTCTTCACTTTTCACTTAGCTAATGAGACATGCAAATTCCCAATTCAATGGTAAGCAGATTCTCCTTAGCATAAAGATCCAACTAGACTCTAATTTGTTTGGATGAGGGAACCCATTGAATTTTGATCTATCTCAACGGTTTGGGTTTTAAATTCTTTAAAATATATAATGTATTACATGTAGAAATCGTTTTAATCTAAATACATAATATTGAAAATAAATCCAAGCCTAGCTACCAGAGCATAAATTAAGATGCAAGTGATATAAATATATATCACTATAAATGTTCAAGATTAGATAGATTTTTCAAAAACTATTAGCTCTATATTTATAAAAAGTGAATAAAAAAGAAATATTAATCTAATTTATATTATATTCAAACTTTGCAACCAATATTAAAAAAAACAAATTAAAATAAATAGAAATAATAAAACACTTTACTAAACAATTGAATAGTCATAGAATAGAAACACATTCTTTTAGAAAAATCAAACATTAATAAAATAGAAAAAAATCAACCATTTAAATTATCTCCAAATTCACATGCCCAAACAAGTTTCACCTTATGACTTCCTCAAAAACTAGTTAACAAAGAAGCCTCTTGAAGACATTCCTTTATAACATTCAAAGGTGACTCTATAAAATAGTTATGAGGATGGTGGGTCCTTTTGGCCATGTAAGTGTTTCACTTATCATATTAATGGGAAATTAAGTCAATACATTGGTTTCTGAGTGACTAAAACATGATTTCATAATTGGCTAGTTCATTAGAGATGGTACTTAGCCCCTTCTTCAAAGAAATAGTTGAAGAAGTTAACATATTAATAATTTTAGTTTGGTTTGAGATTTATTCTATCAATGCAACCTTAGTGAGGTCAAGTGTGATTCCAATTACGATATGTATTTGGTGGATGAATTCTCTCAGCTCTCTCTTTCAATCTGCTTCTATTTTAGGTTTGTCCATATCATCGAGGGAAATTAAGTGACATATTTCCACCACCCTTGCAACAAATTTATATATCTTTTAGCACTTTCCCATGTTCATGGATATGTCTTGTTGGAGTTTTGTGCTTATTGTTTTGCTACTAGAAATTGCAACACAACTTAGTCCCATTTCATCGAGTCATTCTAGGAGGATCCACAATTTTTTTCCTCCTCCTATCATTTGATAATCTCTTATAAGCTCACACACATCTTTGATCTCTTGAATTTAATAGAATGGCATTAAGGTGGGAGTAATAGAATTGCAGTTCATGTAGAGGGATATGCTTTTGATCTTGTGCCTTGGCAACTCTAGGATTTAAAATATGATAAAGTCCTCGTCTCATCTTTTAGTTCTTGTACCTCTCTTTCCAAAGTTCTTATTCTTTTCTTATATGAGCATGCTACAATTGCAAAGGTTGCAACTACTAGGTCTTCATTTTTTTATGAATATAGGGGTTTCAATAGTGGTTATTAGTGTAGGAACTCATGACAACTTGAGTTTCTTTTTGTATACTTCAAAAAAATCTTCCTCTTTTCTATAAAAATCAAAATAATTTAATGATGCAACTTCTTTTTCCTTTGAAGTTATGAATAATCCTAGGCCATGCTCAATTATTGGAAAATGACCTACTTTTAATGAAGCTATAAATGGACAAAAGGGAAGTGATCTTGCTCCATCAAAGGTTTGGATATCAATTTTTTTTGTTTTCTTCTCTTCTTATTTTCTTTTAATCTCCTCTTCTTTGCTTCTTAGTGTATCATTTTCTTCTTCTTTATTTATTTCTCCTCTACAATCATCTCAAATATTTCTTTCTCTATCACTCCTTTATTATCTTCTCCTTTGCATATTGGAAGCTTACTCCTATCCTCTAAGAAGAGATTCATATTTCCTTTTGTCTTCCTCAAAGGATTTTGTTCTATAGTAGTCTCTTTTCATTTGATTCCAAATCCATTTTCCACTTCATCAAGTGAATTGGCTCTCCAAAAATCCTCTTCATCCCTCTAGAACTCATTAACGTAGTCCTAGTTCTATGTGCATGAATTACAATGGCACTCCACTACATTTTTGGAATAGTTTCTGCTAAAACGTTTAGTATCAAAATGAAGGTATTTAAAACTTGTGCTTATCATTTGACATCTTAGATAGAATTGAAAGTATATCCCCAAATAACCACTAACAATGGAGGCCACTGGGACTTCTTGGCATTTGTGAGTAATTCTCTAATTCTATTTATATAAGTTTGATAAGAAAATTCTAGTAACACCATCTTATTCCTGACAAAGAAAGGAAAATATGAGGAGGTTGTGTATGTTGAAAGCTAGGCTTTCACATCACATTCAAGCATACAATAAACGCTCATACACAACCATCAAGTATTTGGGAAGGGATGTCAAATCCAACTTTGTATTCATCTTTGATAACTATATATACATCATGAGAGAGGTTGGAGCGGTTGTACCCGCTCCAACTACTCATTTGTTAAGGTTAATTTTATCTATTTAAATTATATAATTATACAAATATGATGACATTTAGGAGGTCAAGTGGCCCCCTCAACATCTCCCCCACAAACAAAACATTTCTTCATCCCAAAGAGAACAAAGAAATATGCATCAACATCTTGGCTCTCTGCTATTGCTAAAGTAGTCCTCACTGTGCATCAACCATGCATACCGGTCTGCATAGGTAAATCAGCCGCAACGACCGCCAGCTTGATAGGAAAACACATGTGTACAAGGCTCTACTGTGACTGGTTACTCTTCAGCCTCCATCTTCAATACAGAAGTAGTCCATCGAAGTCTCATCCTCTCACAACAGCAGTCGACTATCCTTTTCCGCAACGAGGTATTTTGGTTTAAAGCCTCACCCTGGCTCATCTGAATGGAATCTCCATCGATTCAGGCATGCAGGGCCTTTTGGCTCTTCGACTTTCTATGCCATTTCTCTATCTTCTATATTTTCGAGGACACAACCCAAAAATAGTTTCAACATTTTGATACTGAGGGGTTTAAGCACATTGTCATCATGTCTCATTGGAGCACTTTTCTATGTAGGTGTATGATATATGCTTGAATGTAATTGTCATCTTTTGAAATACCTGCAAGATTGTGTGATGCATGCTCATGTACATGATCTTGGTTGTGACCGACTACTTCTAGTTCGACTGACTTAACATGACTTGACTTACAATGGTTGGCATGAGACTAACTTGATTTACATAAAATGGAGGGGATCATATGCCTCAAAAGAGACTCACGTTTAACCCCCTCTTGACTTCAAAAATCTATGACCTAGTCACTGCGATGGTGAAAAAATTGACTCAATAAAATTTTGGTAGAGATCAGAGCCCTATCAAATCAATTTAATATTTTTGACTATGTAATAACTGACCAAAATGAAGACACCGACCAACCTTACATATTTTTCAATTTACTCAACCGACATATTTTTAAAAGACTCAACCGACATACTGTTTGTCAACATCTTGTTCAACTAACATGATTTTCAGCCGACATGTTATTCAACCGCCATGTTTTTCAGCCAACATGTTATTCTCCTCGTTGCATGAAGTTTCATGGATTTCTTATTCCGCTCCTTCACCGCAAAGTGAAGGGGATTCCATCCTCATACGTGCATCAATTTCAGTGCCACGCTCATGTAATTCATCCATCACCTTCAGGTGCCTGCCGATGGCATTAAAATTCAAAGAAGTGGCTCAATGGTCAAGTGTGCTAGTCGATGGCCAGTTGACGACTTCATAGGACAAGCAGTCGATGATCTCCATCAGTTGATAGTATTTTCAGTCGGTATACAAGAAGTCGATGGTATTTTTAGTCGACAGTCTCTTCAGTTGGTACTCACAACATCATCATAATCCCTATGTGCAAGTAAAATTCTTAGTAATTGCTCTGCTCCATCTCATGATAGTTTTTCAAGTGTCTGGAAAATAAGAGTCTTCAGACGAAGAGGCACTTCATCGTCACCTTGATTGTGCTCTTTTATTAACAAACAAAATAAATGGGGAATCGCTCCACCCTATATCATAAGTTGTCTGACTTCTGGCTTCACCATGAGAATATCTCTCAAAAGACTCAAAAGCACATGTTTCCAGAATCTCTCGATCAGAGCTAGCATAGTTTCTACCTGAAGGGGAAGAAGTTTCACTAATCTTTTCAATCAATAGAGAATTACTTCCTTCTTCGATCATTATATCAACATGTTGTGCCTCGTGAATGGGAAGAATTATCTCCAAATACTTAATGGCTCTTATCTTCTCCTATTCGCAATATTCGATTTTTCTGAAGTCCTTGATAATTTTAATATTATTTCTAACAAATCAATGAAAAGGAGAAGCAGAAACCCCCACTCTTCTCTTCTTGATATCAATGGGTGATGAGGAAGCTAAATTGTAAGAAGAAGAAGAAGTCTAACAAAAGAAGATGATGCCTCCTGGATATCCACCTCTTTTCTTTTCAGTTATTTTTTTTGGTCCATACAAACATGACGATTTTATTCTCAATAGAGAGTATTTGTTGGGCCAAGAAAGGTGAACAAACAAGAAGCTGGCACGCAAGCAAGGAAGGAAAGTTGTGCACATGACAAGGAGGAAAGTAGGTCGTGAAGAGAGCAAAGGGATTGTCGTAGAAGGATAGGACATGCACGCGACAGAGGAAAGGCAAGCTTGCAAGCATGCAGGTGGGTAACAACCAGAAAGTGACAAGTCAGGAAGATCATGGCTACTAAAGACGACATAAGCCTACAGAAAACACACGTATGAAGGAGTATTTGTAATTTAGGCCGATAGTGCCTTGTGTTAGTCCATGACAGCTTGTAACCATTTTTTATGGCTGAATATGACCTGTAATAGATGAGCAGTGTGTAGTCAACCCTGCGTGGTCTTGTAGAAGTTATAAATAGGAAGAACCCATTATGTATAAGGGTTGCTGGTGGTTGGTCGTTGTTGTTGTCTTTTCGGTTAGGTCATTGTTGATTGGTTCTTCATTTTCCAAGTCACTCAGTTTTGTTAAGGAAGTTAGGAATATAAGGAAAGAAGACTCAGAGAGGAGGCCAATAGAGGAAGAAGGCTGTTGAGCCGTGGATCTTACAGCTGTGTGCACAGACCACTAGAAGTAGAAGGAATCTGCAACTTAGTGTGGAGACAGTAGGTAGAAGAGTCGATCCAAGCTATGTGCGAATCAGTAGGTGATCCGGATTTATGCAGGAATGCAATAGAATACACAGTTAACCATAGAAACAAATATGCAGTGGAAATAACACTTCATTTCATTAATCAATAACTGAAACTTGTTTACATACAGAATGGAAATAAACGAGCTAGAATGTTGGTAGCTTATCTCTGAGAAGAGATGTGGTGGCTACATGCCTCTGAAATCTATGTTACATTGAGGCTCAAAGGCCTATATATTATTGAGAAACAATGGAAACCATACACATCCAAAAAGCCTAACCCTAGGAGGTGAAATGCTAGAATGTGGGTCCCATTGGGTAACTTGGTACATCAATTTCTCGGGCTCGTAACTTTAGCATACTACCTCCATTTGACACGCATGATACATCGTTAGAAATATATGTTTAAGGACTACATCCATATACAACAAATATCAACTCTACAATGGCATATATTTTCTTAACCATTCGATGCCGAAAAAACGTCGTTTAGGGCCTCAAAACGGCTTTGGAAGTTTAGGACCCGAAAATTGCCAAAAATAGTAAATTGTGCTACAATTAAGGAAACTGGAAAACTGAAAGAAACAATGGTGGGGGTCCAAGTGGAATAGGTGGGTGGCCACCAATATCTTCCTGGATCAGTAGGAGTAGATAGAAGAATAAACCAAAGTGCATGAGAGTAAGAAGATTGAGTCAGAAAGACATATCATAAGATCAGTCTGCAAATCATAGACTGCAAGTTGCTATATCCATTTCTCATGCTAGATGAAGAGCACCTTGGTGGTTTTTCCTAGATGGGTTTCCATGTTATTTCCTGTGTTGAATGATTGATTGATGTTGAATGTTTATGTGAATGTCAAAGTAGTTGCTTACTGTAAATTGATGAGTTATTGTTGAATGTATGGCACTATATTGTTAAATTAGTGAATGGATGATTGTTAAAGCATTGATGGAGTGTGTGAATAAGATATAGCTAATTTCCCAAGTTAAAGCATAAGTCACACACTGTCTATCAGTACAAGGAATCAGCTGCATCACACCAGTTGCACTAGTTGTTAATATTAAGGACAAGGTCATGTCATGTGCGTGCTGTCATATAGTTGTGCCCAATTGCGCAGTAATAGACTCCATCATCATGTTTCCTTTATTGAGTGCCTTGGCTATGCACCAAGGGACTATAATCCCCCACCAACCGCAAAAACATGGTTCTGGCAGTGACCCATTAGATATCTCGGGTGAGACTGTGCCTACCTCGTAGGTGTTGTCGACTGAGCTTGCTCTGTCGGGCCGATGTCTTGTGGTGTCTTGTTGGTATTATGTTGTTGTTGAACCGTGGGTTGAGAAAAATAGGAGAAAGAGGCCAACAAATTGTTATGTTGCTGGGACCCTTAATAATTTGAGTCAAGGGAAATGTTGAGGCACCCAACGAAGAAAGAGATAGAGGACTGGATGGAGTCTAAGATGCTAATATTCACGTAAGAAGAGAGTGCAGGATCACGGTTGAGCGTAGAAAATTGGGTAGATGAGTATATATACTCTGATATCCACGAGATCTTATTTGCAAAGTTCACTATTATACTGCATGAGTGGTTGTCAAGATTGGATACTAGACAGACAAATTTCCAGAGAAGAGAAGCCATCGAATGGAATGATCAGTTGGTTCGTGAGGTAAACAGTGTAAGTAACACCATATCTAAAGATGTTGATTTTTGGGTTGACAGTATCTTACAAGGATATATTACTGAGTTTGCAGTAGACACTATAACCTCATATAGTGAGGCTGAAAGAAATTTTTTCCAAGGACCTCGAAGAAGACATTTGCTATCTATCAGTACATGGATTAATATTCTCGTCTATGAGAAGGGTATCTTGCAGTTGAGTATTTGAGTCGCATACCCGGGAAGGAGGCTATGTTGCAGACGACTTATTAAGAAAATGGGAAAGGGTGTGTTGAGATGTTCCTTAGAAGTACAGAACCTAAACTAGAAGTTGGATTCCTAAGGAGTGAAAGGAGATTTAGATCAGGGAAAAGAAGAAAGACTGAAATAGGGCAACGAAATCCTAGTTTTTTCTTTCTATCAAACTCTTTAATTGGTCTTCTGGTTTTCTTGCTACTTTCACTTTTCTACTTGCAAGGAAAACACGCTCGTCATTTCTGAACCTAGTAACCACAATGCACGATTTTTGAAATTCATAAAAAATTTAATAGCGAACCGACCACAGTGGGAATCGAACCCACGACCTTTTAATCTGAAGTCAAACATGCTAATCCACTACACTATGCGGTCTTAAGTGGGTTCACCAAGATCTAGTCATGGGTTCAATCAAGATCCACTCATTTATAATGTTACATTGTTAACACACTGGATGCATGACGTTGACCAAACAGGAGATCATCAAATTGTTAGAGTGATGTGATAACAAACTGCACCACGAAAGCCATTCTTTCTTTTGATCTCAGAAATTTTCTATTTCAAAATACAATTAAGAAAGTGCATCTACAATCTGCCATTGCATTTTTAAGCTGAAGATGTTTTTACTTAGAAGCGGGTTTCTGGCCACTATAGAAAGATTTGTCGTTCCTCCTGTATATCCCACATGTCCCATCTACATGGTTAGGGTCCTTAGGCAGATGCATTTGAAACCATCAGGGTTTTAACGTAGATACATGTGAAACCTCGTTAGTTGTCTCCTTCCGTGGGTTTCAAGCTTGACAACGACGATTACCATCCACCTCAAGAGAAGGCTGCTAAAATCCATTATATATGATCTAGGGTTTCATTATAGTGCATGACTTGGAGGGGGTTTAGGTTTTTTCTGGTTTTGACGCTTAGAACAACGGTAAAGGAAGCCAAATTTCTCATGATATTTTAGCATAGATTGAACTCCTTTAATCATGTAAGTATAACTTGAGCAACAAGAGTATAGTGATTAATAATGAGGGGTTGTAGTTTGGTCTCATCCCTATTTTTAGGATTGGAACCCCTGTAGGAAAAACCCAGCATGGGAGTCTGCTCACCCACCATTTATTTTCAATCTACCATTTTCAACAATTAGTATTTTTACAAAATATATTGAGTCTAGATTTCTCAACAAATTCAATATTAAACCAAAGTGTTGGTTTCAATTGTTGATGATACATCATTTGGCCCCATGTCATGTAGCCCTTGATTCCTTCCACAACGATCTCAACAACATCTCTCCTCATATCCAATTTACCATGGAGATCGAGCAAGATACTTCCCTTCCTTTCTTGGATGTCCTCATCTGTTCCTGACTTGATGGATTCTTTCTCACCAACTTTACAGAAAGATAACCCACATCGACATATACTTCCATGCCCAATCCCACCACCACCTAGCGCAAAAATTTGTGGTTTCCAAAAACCTTATTGTAACACCCCGATTTTGACCCTGTTTGCATTAAAGGTACATGATGTATATATTGTAATTAATCATGGTGAGGAGCTAAAGGAAAAATCCCCACCATCAATTTGGTTGTGTTATGTTTCGGCAATTGGGATCGTTGTCGATGGTATATCATGCTATCTGGCACATAATAGTTTTGCATCATGTAAATATGCACATTCATTAAAATAAACCTACAGCCAACTACGACAGTGCAACGTTAAATGAAAAGGGCATGATTTCCTAAGGTTAAGGTCAAGGATTGTCTAACCAGTGGGAGCCATTGGGGAAAAGCCATGTGTCAGCCACTTAAGCTCCTATGCTAGTTGAAGGTAGTTAATACTGGGTAGTAGTGGGTGGCAGGATACCCCCACGCACTCTCCACCAGCTGGTTCAGTCACACGCACGGGCTGGGGAGTGATTTCCTCACGCGCTGTTGGGATACTAATTGTTCTGCCCACTCTCGCTGAGGCAGGGGGCTGTTCATTTTCCCTCACACCGAGATGAGATAAAAGGGATCCATGATTCTATGTGTGGGGGTTGGTTCTCCCTTCTCTCATGATTGTTGGTCTGGGAATATGTTCTTCCTCCTGTTCACATAGGGGATCATTTTTCCCTTCTTCCATTGTCGGACTATGAAATGTTGCTATGGTTTTTCATTGTGAGATGTTTTTCGTGGTTTCCTTGGTGAGATTTTTTCCTCCTCTCTATGATGGGGATCATTTTTCCTGCTTGCTTCCCTATTCGAACTGGGTAGTTGTCCAGACATTTCACTGTTGATCGTGGACGGTGGTTCTCATTTGTTGTTCGTTGGCTGTTGTTTCCCCACATTGGTTGGATGAGTTTCCTCTGGGATTTGGGTGGCTGTAGGTTGATGTGGAATTGTTTTGGCCATGATAGGGCCAAGAACAATTCAGGGATTTGTCTTCCCCTATCAAGCTTTAATTGCTAGTTTGTTGCATGCATGCAGTGGTTGGTCTTCGGAGTGTGTGGAGTGGGATTGAATACTGGGTATGCTTGAGAAACCTAGGTTTGGGGAGCCACATAGACAGATTTAGATGGCTAGATTTTTTCTCCATAACCCCGGAAGAGCACTGGCAAGGAAAGTCAGGGCCTAAGGGATTATGAAGCAGAGAAGGGACTGATTCCTAGTGCCGGGTGTGTGTGGGTGTCTTAGAGGTCAGGATAGCTCTAGTGTAGGTGTCCTTAGCTCTTCAACGAGCTCACCAGCTTAGCATTTAGCTTCTCCCAGCTCCTTGATAGCCTAATAAGCCCTACTATGTGGGCTTGGTTGACTTGTGTACCTTGGCTATGTGTAAGCCTGCTTAGTCCCTTATTCCTTGGGTAATCATGCCCAGCACAGGGGTGGCAATGTTGCTGAGAGATTGATGAGCACGCTAGCCTATGGTTGGGTGGAACATTGCAACGACGTATCTAGTTGCGGAACAAGTTCTTTATGAGATAAGTATCTTTGTCTATTCCATCTTTGCAATTACATTCGATGGCTAATGAACTATGATGAACATGTTGATGCTGGAATGTATATGTTTGCTTCCGCTGTATGTTGAGTAACTATGCATCCTTGTATGTTTTACGCATATTAGCATTTTTTATGTTCTAAGCATTTTATATCAGCATTTATGCATGTTTGTGTTTATGGGGCTTGTTGCCTGGAGTTTTTGATGGTTTAGTAGCATTATATTCACCGGTCAGAGGGTCGGAGACGTTATACTTATTTCTAGGGCTATCTGAATTTCAGATCCCCAACCTCTTGCCTCAGAAAGAAGACTCTTCATTAAATATCTTCAATCCAATGTCTACCCCCTCTCCCAGATTAACAAAACTTTTCACTCTATTCTCCACCCCAAACCTATGTCATCCCCTTCCTCTGAACCTCCCATCGTCCTCACTTCCCTTCCCTACATTCATGGAATTACTGACCACATTGCTAAAGCCCTTGCTAAAAATAAAATCGAAACTATTTTCAAGCTGTTCATTACTCTCATGCAATTATTCAAAACCGTTAAAGGACAAATCTAATCCTTTACTAATTCAAGGAGTTTACGAGATCCCTTTCTCTTGCACTAAATCCTATATCAGTCAAACGGGCATGGCTATCCAAAGTACATATCCAACACCAATCATAATTGCTTCACCAAATAGGCCATCAATGAACACTCACAAATCCAAAAATTTAATTTGTTTTGACCAAACCAAGCTATTAGCTCTGGTGCCCCACTACACCACTTGTCTTATCCTTGAAGCCCTTGAAATTGAAAAGCATGTTGATGTATTTGTAACTTCAGAATGTATTCACTTGTATATTTTATGTATTGTACCCCGATGTTCCTATCGGGAGAATCGATAATGTAAAGAGGTCATGTAAAGTCATAGAGGGTAACCCTCCTTATTGTTCAAGGGTTAAAGTACCCACAGTTTCAAGGCACTAGGGTTATTAGAATATCCTAGAGAAGTCATCCCTGATAAGTTATTGTCAAGTCAGAAATTAGTATAAATAGAGAGTGAGACTCTCTATTTATCACACAGTCACTCACACTCAGTTGTAGCACATGAGTGAGAGAGAAGGAGCTAGGATAAGAGAGAGAATAACTGTCGAAGATCATCTTATTGTCTTTGGGTTTTACTACTGCTATTGGTGCCTATTCTATCTCTGAGGAAGTTGCGGGTTTTTCTCATTTATGGTTTCCTTGAGGAAAATATTTGTGTCTATTGTCTCTTGTGTTTGATTGCTGTGCATGTTATTCTCTTAGATAAGATACCAAGATAATACTGTCTAAATCGATAAAAATCTAACATGGTATCAGAGCTAACCTGAGAAGAAGAAACTATGCAGTTGCGAAAGCTAGGGATTCTTACTTTTTGGGTCTCTCTCCACAAGCCATCAACAAAAGGAGGCTCGGATGAACCTCCTTTGAAGGGCGCATCTTTATGTTGAAGCAAAATATGATTCTGAGCATTTTCATTTTTTGACCTACCACTTCATTGAGAAATTAGGGCTTTTCACTGAAGAGGAATTTTTGAGTGAGACCAGGCTAGTATTTCTCTCCTCCTCAAAATTGAAGTTTAGAGACAAAAATCAAGGTTTTTGGTTGGGTAGAACTCTGAGAAAGTCAAACCCTAATTTTCCCTGGAACCAGAAAACCAACACTGCAGAAGATCAGCTCCAGATCTAGTTTTCAGCTTCTCAAATTGGTAAGAACTAAATATTTTGTATTTCCATTTGAGGTTCTTAGTTAAGATGTCTCATCACACCAAGCTTGATGAAAAGCTTGAGGGAGCTGATAAATTCCAAGCTTGGAAGTATAGAATCTCCTTGGTTCTGGAAGAAAATGAGTTGGACTCTTACATTAATGAAGAGGTTCCAATTCCAAAGGGAGATAAGGCTAAGGCCTTACACAAAAAGAAATTGGTCATGGCTAAGAGGATTATTGCTGAGTCAATCAAGGATCGCTTCATACCATAGGTGTCCTCCCTAAAGACACCTAAAGCAATGTTTGATTCCCTAACCAAACTATTTGAAGGAAAGAACATAAATTGGAAGATGACTTTGAGGAACCAGTTGAAGAATGTGAAGATCCAGAATGCAGAGACTACACAATCATACTTCACAAGGATCTCCCAGATCAAAGAACAACTTGATGCAGTGGATGAAGAAGTGGAGAATGTAGAGATTGTGATGACCACCTTGAATGGTCTCCCTAGATCATGGGACTCCTTCATTCAAGGGATTTGTGCTAGAAGAAAGCTAGTCACCTTCAATAGACTGTGGGAAGAATGCTCACAAGAATAAGCTCGGATAGTAGCCCAAGAAGAAAATATGGGAAGTGAAGATCAAGCTCTCATAGTACACTCCAAGAAAAGTAGGAAGGGACTATCATCATTCTAGAGGTAAGAATTTTAACTCTAGAAAATATAACAAGGATATATCTAAATATATATGCTTTACATGTGATAAAAGAGGACACTTTGCAAGAGATTGTCCCAAGAATAAGAATAGCTCTCACAAGAAGAAAGGAAACAAGAGAAGACAGCATGCTCATGCTACAGAGGATGATGAACCTTCCACAAAGAGAATCAGACAAGAAAGTGATGATTCTTTAAGTGATGAAGAATATGTTTTGATTTCCGCTCTCACGGGAACTATCACACATGGAAGCAATGATTGGCTTATAGATAGTGGGGCTTCCAAACATATGACAAGATTCAAAGAATCCTTTGTGAAATTGTCTAAACATGAGTCACCTCACAAGGTGAAACTTGGGGATGACTACCAGTATCCAATAAAAGGTAGTGGTGAATACTCCTACAAGATAGACTCTGGAAAGTCTATGAAGATGAAGGATGTCTTGTTTGTGCCAGGACTAAGAAGAATCTCTTCTCCATATCTACATTGGATGAAAAATGCATAAGGGTTGCATTCGTAGATGGCCAAGTTCTTATGTGGCCAAAGGGAAAGACTATAGATGATGCAGTTGTGATTGGAGAGCAAGAGGGAGGATTATACAAACTAAAGGGCCAACTAGAACAAGCCTTGATCCATGACTCAGTAGAGCCAAATGAACTTTGGCATAGAAGGCTTGCACATGTGCACTACAGAGCACTACCACTTCCAAGAAAAGCTGTTGAAGGTCTTCTAGAAATACAGACAAAGCATGAAGGTGTTTGCAAAGGATGTGTGAAAGGAAAGAATAGAATAAAGACATTTCTAGGTAGCAAGAGCAAGGCAAAAGGAATCTTGGAAATCATCCACTCTGATGTATGCAGTTTGATGTCATCTATTTCATTAAGCAGGTATGTATACTATGTTTCTTTCATTGATAATTTTTTTAGGAAGACATGGATATACTTCTTGAAGAACAAAGATGAATTATTCAGCAAGTTCAAGGAATTCAAAGCCTTGATCGAGAACCACACACAAAAGAAGATCAAGACCTTTCAATCAAACAATGGGGGAGAATTCACATCAATTGAATTCAAAGAGTTATCCAGAGATTCAGGGATTAAGAGGGAGTTAACCACTCCATAGAATACACAGTTGAATCAGGCTGTAGAAAGGAATAATAGAATGATCATGGAAGCTGCAAGAGAAATGCTTCATGATCAAGACCTTCCCATGCATCTATGGGCAGAAGCTGCGAGAACAATGGTGTATGTACAGAACTATACTCCATAGAGAGTACTTGAGAACAAGACACCTGAAGAATTATTTTCTGGTAAGAAACCAGAGGTCAACCATCTCAGAATATTCGACTGTCCTATGTACATATACATTCCAAAAGAGAAGAGGAAAAATTTAGATCCTTTTGGAAAGAAGGGTACATTTGTGGGATATAATGAAAGCTCGAAAGCTTACAGAATATACTTCCCAGGATTAAATAAGATTGACATAAGCAGAGACGTAAAATTCGATGAAGATTCAGATTACAACAAATCCAGAAAGAGACCAGTTGAAGACTTTGAAGAAACTGAAGTACCTAGAATTCAAGATACAACTATGAACAATCCTAATCAAGATGAAGATCAAGAAATAGAAGAACCCTAGGAACTTGTAGATCCACCCCAAGAGAAGAATCCTCACAAGAGGAAACCTGCATGGGTACGAGAGGCTATCCAAGGTGTAGAAAGATATGGGGCTCCAGAAGAAATGCACAGAGAGAGGAAAAGAACTAGGTCCTGCTCTGATTATGTAGTACTGCTATGTGACATCATCGATAAAGAATCTTCCAACTATGAAGAAGCGACATAGAAGAAAGAGTGGAAGGATTCTATGATCGAGGAGTACCAGTCGATCATGAAGAATGATGTTTGGGATTTTGTCCCTAGAATAGAGGGGAAGTCTGTTGTGACTTACAAATGGATCTACAAGATCAAGCATACTGTAGATGGTAGCATAGAGAAACATAGAGCAAGATTCATGGCTTGTGGCTTCTCCCAGAAAGAAGGAATAGATTATGAAGAAACTTTTGCACCTATAGCCAGGTACACTTCCATCAGATCAGTACTTTCTCTGGCTATAGTAATGAAATGGAAGATACACATATGGATGTCAAGACTGCTTCCTTGAATGGTGTAGTGGAAGGAAGTGTATGTGGAGTAGCCACTCAGTTTTGAGACACATGACAAGGAGACTCATGTGTGTAAATTGAAGAAATCCCTGTACAGTTTGAAACGGGAACCTAGGACATGGTACGACAGAATTGACAGCTTCCTATCTAGTTTGGGCTTTACTAAGAGTAAAGCAGATTCCAACCTTTACTACAAGGTTGAGCAAGGAAACCCAGTGATACTCCTACTATATGTAGATGATCTATTTGTAACAGGTGTGGATGGGTTTATTGTTGATACAAAGAGGAAGATTGCTGTTGAGTTCGAGATGAAGGACTTTTGTATGATGTACTACTTTCTAGGAATGGAGGTGTGTCAGAGTATAGATGGAATCTCCTTGGGATAAGGGAAGTATGCATTAAAGATCCTGAAGAGGTTCAGGATGATGGACTACAAGGCCATGACCACACCTATGGCATCGAACCTGAAGCTATTGAGTGATGCTTCATCAAAGGCAATTGATGCTATGATGTATCGTCAGATGATTGGGTCCTTGATGTACCTGATGAATATGAGACCATATATTTGTTTTGCTATGAACACATTGAGCTAGTTCCTAACGGATCCCAAACCTGTTCACCTGATTGCTACAAAGCATATTTTGAGGTACCTGAAGGGTACAGTTGATTATGGGCTCAAGTATGAGGTGAATCTGAAGATTAACCTGAAAGGTTATGTTGATTCAGATTGGGCAGGCAGTGCCATTGATAGGAAGAGCACTTCGGGGTGCTGCTTCAGTATGGGATCAGGTGTGATCTCCTGGTTTAGTAGGAAACAGTCTTGCATGGAACTGTGTACAATTGAATTAGAGTATGTCACAACTTGTTCAGCTAGTTGTGAGGCAATATTGCTGAGGAAGCTACTGTCTAATTTGTTTGATCTCTGGTTAGATGCTACTTGTATATATTGCAACAACCAGAGTTGTGTGAAGTTGTCGGAGAACCCAGTGTTCCATGACAACTAAAAGCATATCGAGATCAAGTACCACTATATTAGGGATATGGTGTAGAGGGGACCAGTGAAGCTCCAGTATGTTGCGATGGACGAACAGATAGCTGATGTGTTGACCAAGCCATTAGCCAGAGTGAATTTTGAGTACTTCAGGGAGAAGCTTGGTGTTCTCCAGATCAAGGTTCTGACATGGTAGGATTGGTTCCTTCCATGGTTATATGTAAGTGCAGGTCCATTCTGACATGGTGGCAGGATGGACCTCACATGGTTAGATGTAAGTGCAAAGCCATTTTGACATGGTGGAATGTTAGGCCTCCCATGGTTAGATGTAATTGTAGAGCCTTTCTGACTAGGGCAGATGTAAGTGTAGAGCCTTTTTGACTAGGTCAGATATAAGTGCTGTGCCTTTCTGACATGGTGGTAGGTTGGGCCTCCCATGGTCAGATATAAGTGCTGAGCCTTTTTGACATGGTGGCAGGTTGGGCCTCCCATGGTTGGATATAAGTGCTGAGCCATTTTGACATGGTGGTAGGCTGGGCCTCCCATGGTCAGATGTGAGTGCTGGGCCTTTCTGATTGGGTCAGATGTAAGTGCTGGACAATCCTTTCTGACATGGTGGCAGGCTGGGCCTCCCATGGTCAGATGTGAGTGCTGGGCCTTTCTGACTGGGTCAGATGTGAGTGCTGGGCGTGCCTTTTTGACATGGTGTTGGATGTATTCCCCTCATGGTCAGATGTAAGTGCTAGGAGGGCATTTTTGACTAGGTTCAGATGTAAGAACTGAAGAAGACCTACCTGGAGGCTAGAACTACAACTAGCATGAAAAAGGGTTGGCTCTGTAGAACTTCCTATGATGAGTAGAATTGAGATATAGCACTAGTTGATCGATATAGCGGTAGCAGTAATGATGATGATTTAGTGATGATCTAGCTTTGATGATCATCCAGTTTCGATGATGATCCAGTGATGATCCATCCTTGATGTTGATCCAGATTTGATCCAGAGAAGAAGACTTGTACTGATGAATTGTGTCAAAATAATACCTTTCTAGTTAAGAGGGAGTGTTGATGTATTTGTAACTTTGGAATGTATTCACTTGTATATTTTACGTATTGTACCCTGATGTTCCTATCAAGAAGTATTTGTAATGTAATTGAGTCATGTCATACCTCAATGTTCCTATCAGGAGAATCAATAATGTAAACAAGTCATGTAAAGTCATAGTGGGTAACCCTCCTTATTGTTCAAGAGTTAAAGTCCCCATAGTTTCGGGGAACTAAGGTTATTAGAATCTCCTAGAGAATTCGGCCCTGGTAAGTTATTGTCAAGTTGGGAATTAGTATAAATAGAGAGTGAGCCTCTCTATTTATCACACAGTCACTCACACTCAGTTGTAGCACATGAGTGAGAGAGAAGGATCTGGGATAAGAGAGAGAACATATGTCGGAGATCATCTTACTGTATTTGGGTTTTACTCCTGCTATTTGTGCCTATTTTATCTCTGAGGAAGTTGTGGGGTTTTCTCCTTTATGGTTTCCCCAAGGAAAATATGTGTGCCTATTGTCTCTTGTGTTTGATTGATGTGCATGTTATTCTCTCAGATAAGATCCTAAGATAATATTGTCTAAATTGATAAAAATCTAACAAAGCACCATAACAATTACAATAGAGAAGATGGATATAAATTAAGTCATTCGTGGAAGGACATTATCCATCCTTTCTGCAACTTTAAACTATCAGCTTGACCCCCCCTCCCTCTCCTTAATCAACCCTCCCCTTTCTTCCCTTTCTCTTTAGATCTCTCCCTTTGGGTATTTATCACTTAAAATCCCCCTTGTTCCTTTCGTTGGGAGGTCTTCTCCTTCCCTTGACCTTATTTTTTCTTTCTTTTCTCTTTAAAATGTTTGTCAAAATATGTTTATTACTTTGGTTATCTATAATAATCATAATTTATTGATTCATTTTTTCCTCAAGTTCAATTATTATTAATTCCAATCTATGCATTATAAGAGGGTTGTAGATTTCTACTAATTAATTATCTGTACATTATTTTCAAATATATTAATTTATTGAATCTTATTTCATTATATTCCCTAAATTTATTTACTTACTTTTAGATCTTTGTAGGTATCATTTATTTTAAATCTTAAATTAATTTGTTTATTTCATTCAAGTCATTTTGATTTAAAAATCTAATCTTTCTACGATCCTATTTATTTTCATAGTAAGCTAATAAATTTTTGGGATATTTTATCTTCCATATCTTTCTTTTAGTTAGTTAATTAAATAGTTAATTAACTATTTAACTAATATATTTTACCTTTGATACCTTCTCTTTAATTAGTTAATTAATATTTAACTAATATTGTTTTAATAAATTTTAATTATTTATTTTATAAGTTTTAAAATTTTCATCTTCCCATCACTTTAACTTCCCTTTCTTACCCTTTAAACCCCTCTTTCTAATAATATTTTTTTCATTAATTTATTAGTGGACTAACTTACTTTAATTCGTTAATATAATCTAGTTAAATTATTTACATTTCCTAATTTAGTTTGTTTAATTTAGGTTTTTCTAATGTTTTTTTAATTATTTCTTCCATCATTATAACATGACATATACTAATTTATTTATATTTCTATAGTTTTTTATTTGTCGATAATTCTATCAATCCATAATCCTAATTTTGACTTTCCACTTAATGATTTTTTAATGGTTATATTTGAACCTTATTTATATCAAATCCAAGATTCTTGATCTCTCTATCATTCCTTGAGCTCTCTTGCAGTCCTTGAATATGGGTGTAGTATCCATTCAAAAAGTCGGACACATAAATTTGCACATAGTTTATTCCTGAAATTGGCTCTCCAATACTATGAACTTGTGGAAATATGCATTCTTCAATCTAAAATTAAATCAAGTGGACATATGTCAAAGCTTATTCATCTTACTTAAGTAAACTCTAATATGTAGTTAGATGGTCCAAACTTACTCAAGCTAGAAATAATTTAAAGCAAAAAAAAATGAGGGAAGGTTGTTTTTAATTAAGGCTTTATGTGTGATTGGCCATAAAGTTCGATCACATTCACCAAGTCTTGGCCATTTTCACCATGATTGACCAATTATTTTCTTTTTTACTAAACTTGGGCCGGTTGAGTATTTCCACCATGATCAAAATAGAACCCATCCTCCTTGAGCAATTTTAAATGACATTTGTTAAACAATGTGTGTATGGCCTTTTAATGATATAACAACTCCAAACTTGGAATAGGATATTGATGCTTCTTGCTATACATCTAGGAAGAAATTCTATATTCTTGTTCTAGTAGTGATCTGTAACTGACAACACATAACTAATTCACTTATTAAGTAATTCTGGATGACTGGTAAAAAATTTTAAATTCCCATAATTAAAAATGAGATTTTATCAATTATTTCACATATAAATCATATCATGCCTGGAATTAGATATTTCAGCACATAATCAGTTATGCAAGCTAGAATTGATATTGGAGTTCATCAGACCCCCTTTGACTACATCTATGGGTTCAATCAATTAATGAACCAATTCATTAGTCCATAAAATGCAACATATTACATTAAATTTTTGGACAATGACTGAAATTCTAACTATGTATATGAATGAGTGATATACCAATGCAATACCTCAAGTGTATAGAATGAGAAGCTCTGTCTCATACACAATATCTTCAAGAACTAGACCACCACACAGTCTGAAACAAGATCCTACCAATGTAATTTTTATGGGAGAAATTTCGCCAATTGGCTATTTTTGGGGATTTTTTTGAAAATTGTTTTTTGCTATTTGGTCATTTTTAGTCTCTAATACCACCTAAATTTACATAAAATATGTTTTTTTTTCATAATAGTTTCTAGAATTTAGATTTTTCAGTAGAAAATTATATGTTTCATATTTAATATTCATCTACCTATCTATATACATGTGCTTTTCAATCCAAAAGATTTGCCTAGTATACTATACGTAAGTATAGTATTAGAATCCTTAAAAAATACCTTGGTCATCATCCTATAGTTTTAAGTTTCTTCCATCTTCTGATTCTGAAGTTCTCAATCTACTCAGACCATAAATTGATTGATCCATCCATCGATTTTCTTTGTTGATTGACCTTTCATTAACATACTTCGCTTCCATTGAATTCCCTTTTAGACCACATCCAAACTATACGTTAAATATTACAATTTGTTTATTTTCAAGATCCGTAGGTGGCATTTGGAGTCGTGAGCAAAGTGCCCAATCTGGTATGAAAATTCGATTTAATGCTCAAATTATCTGTAGGATAAGAATCCAAGCTCAATTTAGAAACAAAATGACATGAAATGAGGATTGAACTCAAATATATACACCCAAATATATTTGTACAAACTGAAAAATCAAATTTGCAAGCATAAATCCTATATTTGTTATGGACCATTGATTTAAATCCGTCACCTGATTCAACTTTTTTGACTGTCCGGAGGTTGAAAGTCGAAAGTCGTAACTGACAACACAACTTCTACAATAAACCTTCTGACTCAAACTGTTTCGATCCCAATGTCGAAAGTTGGCATGACGATATGAACTCCTAGAATTTTCATTCTGACTTTCGATTCCTGATTGTTCTTATTCAAAAGTCGGAAGTTGACACTATGCCAATCACTGCCAACTGATTTTCCATGTCATGCTCCGTCATCAAGGTTGCCACATTATCAAGATTGATCCATCAAGGATGCTAAGTGTCACTATATTGAGCTTCCACCTCAGTATACAGCCCACCTGTACTGTCCACATGTCAAACTATCGGTGTGCCACATGGCACAACTTTGCATGTTTCACCAAAATTTTAGATTGGGATACCTGGCACATATGAATTTTTTTTACGAAACAAGTATCGTCAAAAATATCTCGATGAGATCTATACAAGGGTGTGCTTCTTGGAAACATTTGAGGTCTCTAAAATTTTGGTCACTTGGGAGATCCACCTAGATTATACCTCCCCATTGAAAAAAAAACTTTTGGACAACCAAAAATTTAGACCATTAAACTTTACATACAAAGTTGACTCATCAATCTCTTTGCAACTCCACAAATCCATAAAAACTCTTTGTTGTACATGAATGATTGTCTATCACTTTTATAATTCACCCTTCTTGGGATCACAAGAAGTGATTTTTACAGAATTTTGCAACATGAAAAATTAACAACAAAAACAATCAACTTTGCAAATAAGCTACCCATTTCTGAGTAAACCAAGATAAAGGATTTCCCTTCTTAGGTGATTCTTCTTCATGAACTGCTTCTTGGACTACTAGAGTTTGAACAACTATTCCATCAACTACATTTGTCCTCGTGGGATCTCACACAACGTTTCTCCAATGCTTTGCAAAGGTAGGCATAACATTTCTTTGCTTCTTTGGACGAAGCTCCGGGTGTAGTTTCCAACACTTCTTTACCCGATGTCCACTCATTTTATAGTGAGTGTAGGATTTTTGTGACTTCTTGTCCTTCTTTCCTTTCTTCTTCCATTGGAGAGGATGACGTTCTTCATGTTTCATCTTCCTGTTAATAAACAAAATTTTCCTATAAAGAGCTTCTCTCTTCCAACAGTTGGCTACACAGTGGTTAGTCAATCCATAAAAAGTACATGGATATGAATACCATAAATTATGTGTTTCATGTTAGATTTTTATCATTCAAGCTAGCATTATGATATTAGGATCTTTAACTAAGAGAATAACATGCACAACAATAAACACAAGAGACAAGAGACACAAAGAGTTTTCCTTGGGGAAACCATAAGGGATAAAACCCTGCAACTTCCTCAGAGATAGAATCAGCACCAAAAGTAAAACCCGAAAACATAAAGATGATCTCCTGACAGTAGTAGTCTCTCCATTGTCCCAGCAACTTCTCTCTCACTCATGCGCCCCAATGAGTGTGTGTGTGTGTGATAAATAGAGAGGCTCACTCTCTATTTATATTCTTTCGTCCACTTGAATCCCACTCCAACATGTCGACCTCACTTAACAATTACTTACTAGAGCTGACATCTCTAGGAGTGTCTAATAACCCTAGTGCCCCATAACTTGTTGGGACTTTGCCTCCTCCGACCAACAAGGAGGGTTATCCTTAACACAATGGTGGGGACTATTGCCCCGACTTACAATGACTCACCTAGGTTCAACTTCTCTAGGATAGTCTAATAACCCTAGGTCCCCACAACTGTGGGGACTTTAACCCTTGATCAATAGGAGGGTTACCAACAATGACTTGACATGAGTTGTTTACATTATTAAATCTCCCGATAGGAACATCTGGGCATGACATGACTCAAATACATTACAGACACTTCCCAGAATAAAAATCAGGGTACAATACATAAGATATACAAGTGAATACATTCCAAAGTTACAATTACATCAACACTCCCTCTTAACTAGGAAGGTATTCTCTCAACACAATTTGTCAGCACTGGTCTTCTTCTCTATAGTAATTGGATCATCTCGTCATCTTCATCTTCAAGTCATCTTTGTCTTCAAGTCATCTTCATCTTCAAGTTATCTTCATCTTGATCTGGATCATCACCGCTAGATCATCTCTGCTGGATCATCATCACTCAATCTGGATCATCACTGGGTCATTATCACAGGTGCTATCTCTTGATTAGTCTCATCATAGGAAGTTCTACAGAGCTAGCCCTTTTTCATGCTGGATGTACATCTATAGAGTCAGTCCTTTTTCATACTGGATGTATCATCACAAAGGTAGTCCTTTTTCATACTAGATGTGGCATCCACACAGAGCCAGTCCTTTTTCATACTAAATGAGTCTTCACAGAGCTAGTCCTTTTTCATACTAGATGTGGAACACACATAGAGCCAGTCCTTTTTCATACTGGATGAGTCTTCACAGAGCTATTCCTTTTTCATACTAGATGTGGAATCCACACAGAGCTAGTCCTTTTTCATATTAGATGAGTCTTCACAGATCTAGTCCTTTTTCATACTAGATGTGGAATCCACACAGAGCTAGTCCTTTTTCATACTAGATGTGTCTTCACAAAGCCATCCCTTTTTCATGCTGGATGTGGAATCCACACAAAGCTAGTCCTTTTTCATACTAGATGTGTCTTCACAGAGCCAGCCCTTTTTCATGCTGGATGCGGAATCCACACAGAGCTAGTTCTTTTTCATACTAGATGTGTCTTCACAGAGCTAGCTCTTTTTCATGCTAGATGTGGAATCATCACATACATCTAACAATGGAAGGAACCAATCCTCTCACCATGTAACAACTCTTACATCCGACCATGGAAGGAACCAATCCTCTCACCATGTCACAACTCTTACATCTGACCATGGAAGGAACCAATCCTCTCACCATGTCAGAAGGGCACAACACTTACATCTGATCATGTAAGACAACATATCATAGTCATATCACAAAGGCCCTCAGTCCTAGACTGAGTATTCCTGGTAAGTGACCAGGCACCTTCATTCAAAGAATAGAAACAACCCTTATATCTTTTCATGTAGGAACCAATCCTACAGTCATATCTAAGTGGCTCAGCACTCATATCTGACATGGAAGGAACCAATCCTTTCACCATGACAGAATGTCTCACCCCTTACATCTGACCATGGAAGGAACTTAATCCTCTCACCATGTCAGAATGGCTCATAGACTCATC
This sequence comes from Pseudotsuga menziesii, assembly GCA_001517045.1. Lineage (NCBI taxonomy): Eukaryota > Viridiplantae > Streptophyta > Pinopsida > Pinales > Pinaceae > Pseudotsuga > Pseudotsuga menziesii. The sequence goes on from LPNX010609164.1 coordinate 93,711, forward strand.
ACTTCCCCTTAGAAGGAACCTTGATCTAGAGAACACCAAGCTTCTCCTTGAAGTATTCAAAATTCACTCTGGCTAATGGCTTTGTCAACACATTAGCTATTTGTTCATCTGTTGCAACATATTGGAGATTCACATCTCCCCCCTGCACCATATCCATGATATAGTGATACTTGATCTCAATATGCTTCGACTTGTCATGGAGCACCGAGTTCTCCATACAACTTCACACAACTTTGGTTCTCACAATATATATAAGTAGCATCTAACTGGAGATCAAATAAATCAGATAGTAGCTTCCTCAGCCATACTACCTCACAACAAGCTGAACAAGTTGTGACATACTCTACTTCAACTGTACTCAGTGCCACACAGGATTGCTTCCTGCTAAAATAAGAGATCACACCTGATCCCATACTGAAGAAACACCATGAAGTGCTCTTCCTATCGATGGCACTACCTGCCCAATTTGAATCAACATAACCTTCCAGGTTAATCTTCTGATTCACCTCATACTTGAGCCCATAATCAACTGTACCCTTCAGGTACCTCACTACATGCTTTCCAACCATTAGGTGAATAGCTGTCAGCAAAGCAGATATCTGGTCTGTTAGAATAATCAACCCATAGTATTTACCCACTTAGACATTAATTCATTTATTTTTGTCTTATTTGCCTAGTCCATGAGTCCCACCATGTGCAAGTTGCTAATTGCCTATCCATAGAGGTCAAACTTGCCATCTTTGACTCATGTAGCGCTTGGGAAAGCCTTAGGAATCAAATCTACTTTATTCCTGGCCTCCTAGGCGCCTATCTGCTTTTTCTGCTTTATTCCCTGCTTTTTCAGTGTTTTAAGGCACATAGGAAAGCAAGACTAGGTGAGGTGAATCAGCTTTGTTGCCTCTTCCTCCTCCACTCTTTCCTCCATGAAAAAGCATGTATGAGCTGCCATTTGACCACTCTTTAGCTTGCCTATGCACCCTTGCTAATTCGTGGGGTCCTTGATAGATTTGGGATCAGCTTTTTACACCTATGGGGGATTTGCCTATTTTGGGTAAGCCTGCTTTATGCTAGATTTGGATGCTTCCTTATGCATTTGATTTGCTCATGTATTCTATATATTCAGAAGCCTATGTTATTACAGGGTTGGCTATTGTACACTCAGTTAATATAATTTTGTGTTACAGCTCCATATTCAGTCTCCATTGTTGATAATTTTGCATGATCAATTGTTAATTGTTGTGGGTGAAATTAATCTACTGCAAGCCTGAATTTCTACATGGTATTGTATTCGTCAGGTACATCAAGGACCCAATCATCTGATGATACATCATAGCATCAACCGTATTTGATGAAGCATCACTCAATAGCTTCATGTTCGATGCCATAGGTGTGGTCATGGCCTTGCAGTCCATCATCCTGAACTTCTTTAGGATCTCTACTACATACTTCCCTTGTTCGAGGAAGATTTCATCCGCATTCTACCACACCTCCATCAGCCTAGAAAATAGTGCATCGACACATAACAGGAGCATCACCGATGTTCTGCCTTCAACCTTGAAGCAAAGGTTGGAATCCACTTTACTTTCAATAAATCCTAGAGTCATCAGTAATGTATCCATCCTGTCGTACCATGTTGAACCTTAGGATATTCTCCTCTATCTTTCGTACTCTATGCACTGAAACATTTTGTACTAGAGTGACAAGTAGCTTCCTCTGCTACTAATATTCTATGTATCCATCTAGGGTCACTAGACACCAAGATCCTCTATCTTTGAAAGCGTTCTTCTCACACCCATATGTGAGCTTGTCATCCTTTATCAACCTTGTAGCAAAGGTTCAGATATTCATCAAGCTCCTCATGTATGTGTTATCCCATGGGTGTCTTCTGAGCTCATACAAGGCCTTATTTCATTTGCACACATGATTCTTCCTGTCATGTGTCTCAATTCCTACTGGCTACAAATGCCTCTTCATAGTCTATGCCTTCTTTTAGTGGGAATCCTCATGCTACGAATCTTGCTTTGTATCCCATGATGTTTCCATCTACTACATGATGGAACTACGAACTTCCCTTCACGTATCGATACTGCATCCTAGACATCATTCTTCTTGAACAGGTCTTCCCTTTCTTCTTGGTTACTTCTTCATAGCTTGAAGGTTCTGGATCAATGATGTCACTGCATTCATCATATTATTCTTCATCTTGAACTGTCATCACTTGTTCTTTGGAACAAGTCTCATTCTTCTTTGATTGTAGGCAATTATGTATGCGATCTTTCCTACAAGTCAAATGAATTAGTTGTATGGTTAGAAACATTTCATAAGACATATTCATAATGGAAAATTCTTATGCATAAATATATGACCATGCAACTATTTTAGCCAATACAACATTCATCCATATCTCATAGACAATTTTCTATATGCCTTCCATCTCTACCGAGACAACATTGAGATTGTGCACTAATCCAATATGCCAGCAAAGAGGTTTCATTCTAGATAAGTAGCAATGGAGAGTTGTATAGCACCATGAGATACTTACCCATCACATGCATGTTAGTAGTATACTATCATTAATGCAAACATTCTATCATGCATAATACATCAACTGAATATAAACAAATGCATAACAAAACAATATCATGAAATGACAATTGAATACTTATCTTTATTTGTTTTGTGGGTAGACTCCTTCTTGAGCCTTCAACTTCATCATCTTCTTAATTCATAATAGCAACATTTCTTATCCAAATGGTAATATGGATAAGAGTTTCTTCAAGAGTTGAGATCTTCATATTCCTCATCGTTTGAGGTATCTTCTTTGGATGGTGAGAGCTTGATCTTTAGTTGCTCTTATCTTCTCTTCTCTTATTATGAGTCGAGCTTCTTCTTCTTCCCAAAGTCTGCTGAGAGTAATCACTTTATTTTGGCACACATTCCTTAAATGAATGAATCCCATGATCCTGGGAGGTCATTCAAAGTGGTTATCACAACTTCTGCATTCTCCACTTCTTCTTCTACCGCTTCAAGTTGTTCTTTGATTTGAGAGACCCTTGTAAAGTATGACTGTATGGTTTTTGTATTCTGGATCTTCACATTCTTCAACTGGTTTCTTAAGGTCATATTATGATTTATGTTCTTCCCTTAAAATATCTTGGTCAAGGAATCAAACATCTTCGATGTCTTTAGGGAAGACACTTGTGGTACAAGTTGAGCTGTGATTGAATCAACAATCATTAGAGGAAATTTGGGGTCTAAAATGGGCCTTATAAGAAAATGTGCCAAAATAAGTTTTTGTGAGTTGGAATTCAAGAACCAATAGAATTTCAATAAAATAAGTCAACCATAATGGTTGAATTCACATATTTGTCATTAAAAAAAACTACTTTTTTTGTTCGTATTTTCGACATATCTCAATGTGTTTTTACTCAAATTTCGATCGGAAGAGCTCGTTGGATGCGGAATTTGATTCTGCATCCAACGAGTACCTACAATGCATACTTTTGACGGACCCCGCTACCCCAAAAACAAGAAATACCTGAAAAAACATGATGATGACATCATCATCACATTTTTTCAGGTATTTCTTGTTTTTGGGGTAGCAGGGTCCATCAAAAGTATGCAGTGTGGGTACTCGTTGGATGCGGAATCAAATTCCGCATCCAATGAGCTCTCCTGATCGAAATTTGAGTAAAAACACATGGAGATATGTCGAAAATACGAACACAAAAAGTATGTTTTTTCTTTCTTCCTCCAAAATTAATCAATATTATTTTATTATTTCAACTATTATTTTATTATTTTAACTATTATTTTATTATTTTAACTATTATTTTATTATTTTAACTATTATTTTATTATTTTCCTTAGGAGGCCCATTTTAGACCCCAAAATTCCTCTAATGGATCTTCTTGGCCTTGACCAAGTTCTTCTTGTGTAAGGCTTTGAGCATCATCTCCCTCTGGAACTGGAACCTCTCTACTCATGTAGGTGTCCAATTCATTTTCTTCAGAGAGATCATATACTTCCACGCTTGGAATTTTTCAACTTCGCCAAGCTTATCATCAAGCTGATGTGATATATCACTTTGAAATGAGAACCACAAATGAAAACAACAATAGATTAGATCTTACCGATTTGAGGTGTCTGTCCTGGTTTCGGAGCTGGCTGATCTAGGGTTTGTCAGAGAAACACTAATTTTCAAAACCTAGAATATTTTAGATCTGATTGGCTAGAAATATAGACCTATTCAAGGTGAGCTGTCCAATCTACTCATTTTCTGAAAATAGTGGAGGGAAGCTCCTGAAATAGGAAGCCCTAGTTTTCCAATTTCTTATGCATAAATTCTTGATACTGTTTCTACGGTATATCTGAAATTACTGCTCCTATGTGTCTAAAAATTTTCACTAAGGTAACCTCTCCTGTCCCTATTTCAACACCACAAGTTTCATCAAAATTGGTTTCACCAATTGGGACTTATGATCATTTTCCCAAGGTGACCTGTTATAAGACTTTTTAGAACAACGAGGTTGTACGGACTGCCACATGTCATTGTTTCATATTCTAGTTCTAAAACTTGAACCATAGAAATTAAAGTCTGTTCCCTTTCTATAAAATCTTTCTAAATTTAATTTGGACGTTTTTATCCCAAGATATAGCAATTCTCCCCAAGTGTCCTGTTTAGGGATGAATCCTGGAAGAGGATGGAACCCTAACGTGGAGGGATCATATCTCCTATAATATAGTGAATATGAGGCTGAATTTTGGATACAGTGTAAATCAGGATTTTATCTTTGGTATGTGAAAGTTTCAGCTCCTGAGCCTTCTCCAATACCAAGATATAGCAAATGTACCAAAACATATTTGTTTTAGTATTTAGGGTTTTTCCAGCTCAGGGTCAAACTAGGGTTTGACTTTCCTTGAGTTTCACCCAACCAAAAATCTTGACCCAGGTTTCTAAAATTATATTTTGATGAGGATATCAATCCTATGCTAGGATCACTCAAAAGTTCCTCTTCTATAAGAAGCCCTAATTTCTCACACCAAAAACTGAAAATGCTCGGAATCGAATTCCGCTTCGACAGAAAGATGCACCCTTCAATGGAGAATCAGCCTAGCATACTTTTACTAATGGATTGTGGAGAGAGACCCAAAAAGTAAGAATCCCTAGCTTCTTTAGATGCACAATGTCTTCTTCTTAGGTTAGCTCTGATACCATGTTATATTTTTATCATTCAAGCTAGTATTATGATCTTAGGATCTTTAACTGAGAGAATAACATGCACAACAATAAACACAAGAGACAAGAGACAAAGCATTTTCCTTGGGTAAACCATAAAGGAGAAAACCCCACAGCTTCCTTAGACATAGAATCAGCACCAAAAGTAAAACCCGAAAACATAAAGATGATCTCTCGACAACAGTAGTCTCTCTCTTGTCCCAACAACTTCTCTCTCACTCATGTGCCCCAATGAGTGAGTGTGTGTGTGATAAATAGAGAGGATCACTCTCTATTTACATTCTTTCATTCACTTGAAACCCACTCCAACATGTCGACCTCACTTAACAATTACTTACTAGAGTCGACATCTCTAGGAGTGTCTAATAACCCTAGTGCCCCACAACTTGTGGGGACTTTTCCTCCTCCGACCAACAAGGAGGGTTATCCTTAACACAACAGTGGGGACTATTGCCCCGAATTACAATGACTCACCTAGGGTCGACTTCTCTAGGATAGTCTAATAACCCTAGGGTCCCACAACTGTGGGGACTTTAACCCTTGATCAAGAGGAGGGTTACCCACAATGACTTGACATGACTTGTTTACATTATTGAATCTCTCGATAGGAACATCGGGGCATGACATGACTCAAATACATTACAGAAACTTCCCGGAATAAACATCGGGGTACAATACATAAGATACACAAGTTAAGACATTCTGAAGTTACAATTACATCAACATTTCATAGCCATTTTTCTTGTAATCAAAGGAAAATTTGGAGTTATAAGGTTTTCTATACCTTTTATCGTGATCTTGGGTGAAAAATAGTTGAAGATAAGCTGTCTTCACTCTTTCTTTAACAGGCTTGTCTTTCTTTCATGAGATCTTGGACTCTTCATCACTGTCATGAGATGGTGATGTGGAGTATTCATGCTTGCATGATTTTAGTAATAGTTCAAGTTCTTTGCTTGAAGAACCTCCTGCTTTAAAGGATTTGGAACACTCTCCATATCCCAATCCATCATAATGAGGTATTTCTTTCATTTCAAGTGGTTGAGTGGTTCCTTGGCCATTAATTCCAAGTACTCCTCCTTTATAACCCATCTTGGTAATAATTTCAAAACCAACTCTTAATATGTGCCTCTCAAAGATTACAATAGAAACATTATCATCAAGACGAGATGAATAAGAACTTGCTGAAACACTTTCAACACATACCTCGGTTTGGGTTTCTAAATCTTTGGTAGAAGTTTGTCCCTTTTGCAAAGTAGATTCTTCATTATTATAAACTTCATCACTTTCTGGAACCTTCCCAACATCTTGTCTTTAGCTTGAAATTCAAGTTTCATTGCTTGAAATCTCTCTTACAGATCTTGAAGTTTTTTTTGCATTCCATGCTTATCTTCCTCTGATATCCATCGCAATCTCCTCAATTCAACATTTTCTTTCTAAATTTCCTGATTGATTTCTTCAAGTTCATGAAGCAATTATTGCTTATTTGATACTCTTCCCATGGTGCCCTTCTGCAATCAAGACAGTTGTACTTCGAAAATAAAAGAATACGACAAAAATATGTTAAACATTTAGACAATAACTTGCATTATCCGTAAAGAAAATGGAAGGGTGTTAGGTACAACTGATCATGCACCCAATTACAATTTTAAACAAGGATCATGCATAATAATGTCTCTCCCTCTCATCAAATCTAAGAGTGGCTAACAAATCTTTTACAATGTATCCAAGCCAGATGGAAACTACATCAATTTTTAAGGAAACATTTGAAATCCCATATCAAGTATAAGGATCAATGTTATCATTACCATAACTCAAATGGTAGAGTGTAGAGTACCAAATATTTGAATCGTACCTCTATCCAATAGTGATCTTTTTTTCCCTTTGGAGCACACATTTTTGCCTTTCCTAAGCTTGCCTTTGCTTTGTAAGCTTGTCCCTGAGATGAAGGATTGAAGTGGTGGAGGCCTAAGTGGAGGACTCGATTTCTCCATTTCAAGTGTTTGACCTCAACACATCTATTCACACTTGTTATATTTCACTATGTACCTTGATTCCCATTATCATTATTGATGGGATATCTCATTTCTATTAATGGTATACATTAATGACCAGTAATTAGACGATGGACCATCACGTTTGACCTCGACACCTTTATTCACGTGATGGGACTTGTACTCGTAGCGGTTTTCATAGAAGACCTCCGAGCTTGGTGGAATTCCACATATGCTACCTTCTTGGTCATGCCAGTATTCATGAGAGATCAACTCTCATGACCAGATTCTAGTGTATTATGAGATATCTTCATCCACTATGGATATCTTTTTTCATTGTATATTGTATGTGGAGATGATCACACATGACATTTGTATATTATGCCTATTCATGGCCATTGTACTCTTATGTATCTGGGACTGCTACATGTATATTTGCAGTCACATGCTGAGAATTATCATTTTATTGTATTGATGAGTGGCCGATTCTTCCACTTGGGTCTTCAGTACTCCACTTTTGGGATGGATATAATGTATTTCAGCCATCATGTTACTCGTCTGACCTCACACATTAGGGGGCATCTGTTATAGCTGATTTTACCACACTTGGTAGATCACAAATTTATGGCCTTCCATGTCCCTCTGCAGACTCCTTGGACCCCCTTTGCTCAAGTTATACATTGACCAATTGTTATGCCATTAAAGAGCACAAGGAAGAACCCGAAGAGCAAGCACAAGAGGAAAAGCAGGCACGTGACAGGATAAAAGCAGGTAAAGGATGGAAGTGAAGAACATAGCAGATAAGGCTGTGACGAGAAATGGTGTGACAAGGAAAAGTGAACCTCAGGCCAATGGAAGTGTAGTAGGTAGAAGACTAAAGGATGGGAAGCAGTAGGAAATAATACCATAGGAGTTTGAATTGGCGAAAGACTAAAGGAAATTTTTGCGGTTAGTGAGGACTTATATAAGCAGGCTGAAAGATGTTTTCGTGGCTAGTTATGGCCTACAATTAATGTGATGTAAGATGTTTTGTAGCCAGTATGGCCTATCATTAATGTAATAGAAGATATTTTGTGGCTAGTTATGACTGTAATAATTGATATGTACTCAGTCGACCCTATGCGGTCTTGTAGAAACTATAAATAAGAGGAACCAGTCCTATATAAGGGTTAGCTTCAAAAAGATTGTAGTAATCTAGTAAGTTGGTAATAGTAGCATTATTTTGAGGAGATCAGAGAGGATTATTATAGTAGAAGTTTGTTGAGCAATGGATCTGTAGCTATGTGCACAAACAGTAGAGTAGAAGAGTCATTCCAGGTTGTGCAGACAAGTAGGAGTAGATAGAAGAAAACATAAAAATAGAGAGCATGAGAGCAAGAAGAGTCCGAGTTAAATAGACATATCTCAAAACAGTCTGTAAGTCGCAGACTGCAAGGTGACATATATTTCTCATTCCAGATGAAGAGGACCTTGGTGGTTTTTACCAGATGGGTTTCCATGTTATTTCTTGTGTCGATGAATGTTGAATGGTGACTGTTGAATGTTTAATAGTTAGTGTTGAACATTTGATTATCTTGCATTGTTTATGTTTATTGCTTGACTGAATATCACAATACTAATAAGAGTAGTGAATGAATAAATGGTTAAATAATTGTTGAGAACTTGGTATCATTTCATGTTAAAATACTGTTAAGTTTATAATATAGTCGCATCACTGTCATTTATGTTTAAGGAAGCAGCTGCATCGCACAGTTGCACCAGTTGTTAAGTTTCAAGGACAATGTTGTGTCACACGTTGGCTATGTAGCGCTGTTGCGCCACCATCGAGTAGTAAAAGACTCCATCCTTCTGACTCTGTCGAGCGCCTTAGTCGTGCACCAAGGTACTGTAATCCCTCGTTGACTATGGAAACATGGTTCTGGTAGTTACACATTAATATATCTCGGATTAGACTGCACCTGCCTCACAAGTGTTGTCAGCTATGTTTGCTTTGTCGGGCCGATGTCTTTGGGTCCTTTGTTGTTATTGTGTTGTTGTTGAACTTGGGTCATGAGAGAGAGGAAAAGTAGGATAAAAAATGGTTCCGTTTCTGGGACCCATAATCATTTGAGTCGAGGGAAATGTTATGGCATCCGACAAAGAAGAAAATTGAGGATTGGATGGAGTCTAAGACATTGGCATTTGCGCAAGATCGCGGTTGAGCACAAAAAATTGATTAGAATGATACATATACTCTGATATTCATGAAATATTCTTTGCAAAGTTTCCTATTGTGCTTCATGAGTAGTTGCAGAGAAGAGAAATGACCGAGTGGAGTGCTCAGCTAATTCGTGAGATAACTAGTGTAAGTAACCCCATCTATAGAGCTGTTGATTTTTGGGTGGATAGTATTTTGCAAGGATATATTACTAAGTTCGTAGTAGAGATGATACCCTCATATAGTGAGGTTGAAAGAAATTTTTTCCAAGGGCCTCGAAGAAGGTATTTTTTATCTATAAATACATGGATAAAGATGCTCATCTATGAGAAGGGTATTTAGCTGTTGAGTAGTTTTCCCACATATCCAGAGGAGGGGATATGTCGCAGACGACCTATAAAGACAATGGGAAATGGTGAGCTAAAATGTTCCTAGGAAGTACAAAACCTAAACTAGAAGCTGGATTCCTAAGGAGTGGAAGGAGATTTAGGTTTGTAAAAATAAGAAAGAGAGTAGGAGGTAGAGGGAATCCTAGTCTGTTCGAAGAAATTGAGTACGAAGTTGAGTTGTGGCTAAGAGAAGGGTCTTGCGATGAAGAGGAATACTATAGACCAATTTCTAAAGGAGCAGGAGAATCTAAATAATCTATAGAGACACTAAGATCAGAATGCAACTACACCATGCTCGGAGTATAGCCAAAGGTAAGGTCCAGAGCCTCATCTCCTGAAAGAGTTGTTAATACTGATAGTGCTAGTATTGTGACTTGCATGCAAGGGAGTCCTCCTTCATTAAACTATTCATTAGACAACCCTGGTGCCAACTCAATGGCCGTGGCAAATATTAGATTACCCACATTCAATGGGAATAGACCAAAATATCCAGAGTAGCATTGGTTCCTCTGCAAAGCTATTTGGATGGTTCGCCAAGTTCACAATGCGGACATAAAGAAAGCATAGATGGTTATGACTCTGTGGGGTCACGTGCAGGAGTGGTTTATGAAGTTTTGTGTAGTACTAGGAGGAACCCCATAGAATACCCTTGATGAGATCTGACTCGTGATGATTTGTGATTTTAGAAAACATAAATTTGAGTTGCGATTCATTAATGAGATGAAGGAGATAAATCAGTTGTTGATGGAATCTGTATGGGATTTCAATCAACATTTTAAAGCTTTGATGACAAAATTTAGTTTCCATGTGTCAGATGTACAACATACAGAGTGGTTTATCATTGCACTACTACCACACATTCAAGCTCCTTTGATGCAACAGAGGATTTTATCATAGACAGAAACGCTAGAAGTAGCAATGAAGCTGGAATCCTCGTCGATCGGAGATGGTGGCGTAGGAATGATGAAGATTTAGTTGCAGTTGGCTAATATGACTGTGTAACTTCAGGACATTAAGAAGGGTAAAGAAGCATGTGAGGACTTGTGGTGCACAAGATATCAAACGGATGGAAAAACCAAGGATAATTGTCCATTGTACATTAACTATATCTCGTCGGGTGTACCTAATCCATTAAGTAATCATGGGATACCCTGGTGTCAAATATTCTAGACTAGAGGGCATCACGACGAGGAATGTTATACTCACATAATATTGTAAGTACCCCAACCATAATTTTCTGTAAATTTTGTAAATCATTAGGGCATGATGAGAAGGATTGCAGAGCATATGAGCTGCTAAAGGAGAAGACATTAGACACCTCCTTGATGAAGAATGACGGGCAGGTTCTGGTTGAACAGGTGCAAGCACACTACTAGCCTGCACCTTTCCCACAAAACTAGTATCAGAATCACTATTAGCCTTATTATGCACCATAGAATAAATATGCGCTGCAGCAGCCACATCCTAGGGGAAGGGGGGTGGAAACTTCATAGGTAGAGGAGGAGGAGGATTTGGTAGAGGAAGAGGTCAAGTCATATGCTATAACTATGGACAATCGAGCCATTATGCCAGATTTTGCTAGGAACCTACAAAGACATGTTCATATTGTAAAGTGCAGGACCATAATGTGGAGCAACGTCCCCAGTTGATTGCAAAGTGGCGAGCTTGGACCATCAGAGGTCCTAACCCTGCACAGAACCATAACCCAAATCCAAATCCTAACTTTAATGTTCAGATGGTTGTTGCTGAGTCGAGAGAACCAGGTGTTGATGTCATAACACGAGGAGGTGTTGTGATTGGAGATTATTAGAATATACCGCAAGAACAACCGCAGGTGTGACCCGCAACGCAGAAGAAAGCACCATTCGACGTTCAAAAACAGAAACAAGTATTTTTGGAGGTGTGGCTAGAGTTTACGGATCCATAACGACCGTCGACCTCAGCTAAAGTCAAGGAGATGACTGAACGCTTCCAACATATCTTCCAGAAAATAGATCCAAGAAAGGTTACTAAGCTCAAGCCATTTCTTTCAATTTTCTTAGAGTTTCTCCATGATAAATATGCTATCATAGAACTACAAGCACTGATGGAAGAAACCCTAGTCAAGTCGCAACCTGAAGGAATGGTTAACCATGCCAAAATGAAATTTAAAACAAGGCGTGAGTTAAGAATGACTGCATAGATAGGGGACTCTGACATGGATTACATTATTCTAGACCTGGGTTTGGATGCCAATATTCTGATACGACATACTTGGGAGAGCATGGGAAAGCCGTGCTTGGACTGGTCTCCTGTCCAGTTGAGGATTGCAAATCAGGTGAAGGTCCTGCCAATTGGTAGGTTGAGTCAAGTCTATGTCGACATTGAGGGGTTGCACACATTTATAGAATTTGAAGTCATTAACATTGTCAACAACATGAACCCATGTCCCACACTTCTGGGAATAGATTGGGCCATAGATAATCAAAACATTATAAATTTCAAGAAAAGAATCCTCTCATTCAAGGATGATGATATGAGGGTAGTGCCACCCATTGATCCATTGGAGGGACAGAGGTATGTCGAACTAGTCTACAATGAAGGCAGGGTGATTATCTAGACCATATCTATAATATTAGTGCCCCAAAATATGATTACATACATATTACAGTGGATGGAAACCTGAGATGGAGAAGTTCTAGTTCATGCACATCAGATTTAGGAGAGGCCTTGGAGAATTGGAAAAATAGGTTGCATGAAGTCTCTATGCGGATATGCGCTAGTGTTACCTGGTATGTGTGACATGTGGAGAATCAATTGAGGGAGTTACCCACATATGAGGGATTACCTAATATTGCAATCTTCCTAAGTGAATTTGAAGGACTCGTAAGAGAACCGCAACGCTTGTCTGCGTTAAAGTATGTACTGAAGGCTACGCCCGCTAGATGGTGGGGTACACATAAGCAATCCATATCAGACTGGCCATAGTGCAAAAGATTGATGGAAGTTAGATTTGACGAAGAAGTCACCATTGCGAGTCAGAGGAACTTAGGGATATCAAACCCTATCGAGCACATTAATCAATGTCGCATAACATTTACAGAATACCCACGACAAGAATGGGTTCATAATTTCATTCATACATTGGAAATGACACCCATAAGCTGGTATACATCCCTGGAGTTGCGACAAGGAACTCAGGATTGGGACGAGGTGGTTACAGAGTTTGCGCACACTTTTGCATTTGTTGATGAGTAGCCGCCAGTTGATGTTGCGATTCAAGCAATTAAGTAAAATATATTCATTGAAATCCCTATCGAAGTATCAAGTTCCCACTAGTGTAGCATGACTATCCATCAATGGATGGCTTGTTACAATATGGCTAGAGAACCAAACGATGATCCAAGTAGCATAAACATACCAGAATTGGAGGGCATGTGCAAAGTCAAAGGAAGTGGTATTTCGAGCGACCAATTCCTCAAGCTGCTGAAAATCAAGAGAGTTAACATTGGCTCGTCGAAGAACCTAAAGTTCACCACTCAAGAGATTATTGGGATGATGAGACGAGATCAAAGATAACAGACTTGTTGCATTAGTTTCAAGACCTATTCCCTACCAATTTCTTAGAGATGAAGGGAATAGTCGGTGATCTGGGAGAGATGAAAATACCCCTAAAACCAAATGCTAAACTAGTCAAACAACGACCTTATAGGTTGAATGCAAGGTATAAAGAGAAGGTAAAATAGAATTGGATCGCATGCTCAATGTGGGAATCATTGAACCCATTGAGGAATCAGAATGGATCATCCCTATAGCGATCCAAGTTAAGAAGACAATAGGTGAAGTCGAGATCTATGTTGACCTAAGGAAGTTGAACAATGCTTTCCTGCATGATCCATTCCCAACACCATTCACAGATGAAGTACTGAAAAGCATTGGAGGATAAGAGATGTATTCATTCACCAATGACTTCTCTGGCTATCACCAAGTCAGAATCACAAAGGAGGATCAACATAATATGACCTTCTTCATAGAATGGGGATGCTACTAGTATATGGTAATTCCCTTTGGACTCAAGAATGCACCTGCTATTTTTTATAGAATAGTAGTTTATGCTTTTAAACATTTCATCCATAAATTTCTTGAGGTCTACTTTGATGATTGGAATGTGTTTGGTCTAGTAAGAGACCATATTGAGAGTCTGTGCATGATCCTGGGTTGATGTCACTAGTATCAGATCATGCTTAATTCAAAGAAATGTACTTTTTGCAACCATTTGGTGTGCTATTAGGACATGTCATGTGCCGCGGTGGAATCTTGTTCGACCCAGCAAAGTTGTGATTATCCTTGACTTTCCACCACCTACATTAGTCACACAACTCAGATCAGTGTTAGGACACATAGGATACTATAGGAAATTCATCAGAGGGTATGCAGAGATAACTACACCTATGGAGAAACTGTTAAAGAAAGATGCGAAGTTCCAAAGGACAAAATCTTGTCAAGAAATCTTAGACAAACTAAAAACCAAGATGGCCAATGTGCCAATACTAGTATTTCTTGACTGGAAGAATAAATTCCATGTCCATGTCGATGCATCGTCTGTCGTGCTTGGCATAGTGTTGACACAACTAGGTGAGGGTGGCCTGGACCACCCTATTGCTTTTTCTAGTAGAAAACTATCGACGATGGAGAAAAATTATACGATGATAGAAAGCAAAGGCCCCTCCATGGTATATGCGATGCAGAAGTTCCGACACTACTTATTGGGTAGAAATTTTAAAATGTACACTGATCATTCGACATTGAAATACCTGGTCAACAAGATAGTGTTGGGGGGGAAGATATGTCGATGGCTCCTCATGTTTCAAGAATTTGACTTTGAAGTCATTGTTAAAATTGGTCGACTAAATGTGGGACCTGATCACTTGTCAAGGATAGAAAGTGGTGAAGAATCAACCAGTCTAGAGGATAACTTGCATGATGCGCAACTGTTTGCGGTAACCATGATTGCTGATTTGAATAAGGAGTTTAATGCTTTCATCCACTTCCTGAGCACAGGTTATGCACTTGAAGGGTTCACCACTGCACAGAAGAAAAATTTGGTCGTCAGAGTCGCTGATTATACGTTGATTGCAGGACATCTATACAAGATGGGCCTTGATGAAATATTGCGACAATGTGTATTTGACTATGAACGGCATTGGGTAATGAGTGAAGCGCATGCCAGTGTCACAGGAGGACACTACGCTGGAAAGGAAACTATGCCCAAGATATTGCAAGTTGGATTATTGTGGCCAACCATACATATGGATACCAAGAGATTTTTTCGACGTTGCGATGTTTTCTAGAGGACAGGAAAACCGTTGCACTTCGATGAGATTCCACTTGCGCTGTAGATAACCATTCAAGCATTTGATAAATGGGTTGTTGATTTTGTTGGTCCTATCAGTCCACTAAGAAAAAGGACTAGTGCTTGATACATTATCACATCGATAGAATACTTAATGAGATGGGCTAAAGCCACACCTATAAAATATTGTACCGCTGTGACTGTGGAGAAGTTTTAATTTGAAAACGTGGTAACTAGATTTCGCTGCCTGAAAATTCTACTAAGCGACCAAGGTACACATTTTGTTAACAAAATGATTGATGAGCTTACCATAGAATTCCATATTCAACATAGAAAGATGAAACCCTATCATCCTCAGGAGAATGGAATGGTTAAAGTGTTCAACAAGATCCTGTAGAATGCATTAACCAAAGAATACAACACGTGTCGAGATGATTGCGATCAGAAATTTTGAGCTATGCTATGGGCGTACCGCACAATTTGCAAGCAACTAACATGGCACACTTTGTTTAGATTAGTGTACAGGAAAGAAGATGTTGTGCCAATGGAGTATATTGTGCCAAGCTTAAGAATTGCTGCGCTGACGAAAATGACCGATGTGGATGTCGTCGAACAAAGGTTGTTGCAGCTCATTCCAATGGAAGAAGAATGCTTTGTTGTAGGATTTCATCAAAACATAGAGAAGTAAAGGAAAAAAGCATGGCAAGATCGCCATATCAGGACTAAGCAATTCAAAGTGGGAGGACTTGTTTGGTAGTATGACAGTAAATTTTTGAAGCATCTAGGGAAATTGAAGACGCATTGGCTAGGGCCATATGTGGTCGCACACATCACTAATGCAGGCACAATGAAATTGCATAAGCTGGATGGAATGCTATTCAAAAGAATGGTAAATGGCAGTTGCTTTCAACCTTACTATGATAGATGTGACATGCCTGGGTAAGGTAAAACAAAAAAAAAGAGAGAAAAAGAGAAAAGAAAAAAGGGAACTATTCTATCGCATGTCTGTTATAGGAGCATTCAAATCGCAATAAAGAGCGGGAATGACTGTTGGTCATCATTAAAGCACGGATACCTGAAAATATTTAAGCGATTATGAAAGTGAGGTCTCATTAATTCGACAACTTCGAGGAGAATGACGGTGTGATTTTTAGTCCCATCTGTTGTACTTGCCATAACTGTCCTTACAGGTACAAGTTAGAACTCAAGTATGCAAGTTAATTTAGAATCCAATCAAAGGATAATCTCATGTGATCGACAAGACGTTGATCTGCCATCGAATGATCACATGAAGGACAAGTGCATCCCTATAAATATGAGCCTTCGTTGTCAAGAATCCTTTTACATGCATAGAGAGAACAAGGGAGAACCAAAGCTTGTGAGTGAGAGAGCCGAAGCTAATGGTCATTTCCATTTCCAGCACCAGTGAGTAGTCTGACATTACCATCACATCATTGTGCCTGATACAATAAGAGATTATGTCATCGAAAGTACAACAACAAGAAGAAGAACAAAAAACAATGGTGCAACTGGTTCAACAAATAGTTCATTCGAATTCTAGTTCGGCCCCTCCTTCAGCCTTGGGTTAGGCCCCTGCATCGGCCCCAGTTCAAAATCCACCATTCGATATACCAGTTGATGGTCTACGAATGTTTGTGTTGGACAAAGACATCCCCAAATCATCAGCGCCTGGGGTTAGGGTATCAAATCTATCCAAGAAGTGTAAGGCCGATGAGGACATACCCACAGAGGACATACCTACAGAGGAAGCACCAATGTCGCCACTGCACAGAGACGTGAACGTCACCATAGAAGAGTGGAACCTATTATCGCCCTATGTTTGGCCAAGGAGAGTAGCGACTCCTGAAGTAAATCTTCCAATGAAAGTGCGCTTCTCCTTAGTGGCACCCAAGATCCCTGCGGGAGTGTCACTATTGATGAACATAATTCTAAAGCTAGTCAAACTACATTTTGAAGACATTGATACTCGGAAGCAGGTGGACCTAGAAAGAAAAAACTACATGATCACTACTCCAGCCGTTCCGCCTAAGCTGCAGTTGGTAGTTCCAATGCAATGGGCTCACGGTATCGAAAGTGCAGGCCTGCTAAACTTGCTTATAATTCCACACTTTGGTCGGAGTACACAAGTAAGCACGTATGTGAAATAAATCTTGGTATGTTTCCATGGAGGATATTTATGGCTCGATCGACCCTATCCTGTCGACTTTGAGCTTATTTCAACAATAACGGGTCTCTCATGCCACGGACACGACCTTGCGCCATATTTTCATGCAAACAAGGACACGACAAAGATGAAGCAAAAGTATGACCTCCAGCGTTGAAGTTTGAACCAGAAACCAAATTGACCAAAAGCAACCAATCCAAATGCAAAGAGAAATGAAGACTGGCCGAGATGGATTCTTTGTCACGATTTGAGCTCGATCTTGTAGTCATGACCCTCTACTCACCTTATGCATTCACACACATTAATTTGTGAATTCAATGGAATTTATACACGCAGGTTTACGCACATAATCACCACATAAACCAAACAAAATTGAAAGACACAAGACTACACTTTATCATTTTATCGATCTTGTTGATACATCATATGACCTCTATGGGCTTGGCCTGATCTTATAATGCATTGTCCTATCTCAAAGCACATAGGCTCACACTTTAAATAACAAAATACAATATGGATCTAATCACTGAAAGGATCCGATCAAATAGCTAAAATCACTCACAAATAGCTAACAAACAAGATCAAACCCGAGGAAATCTCATCCTTTGTCCACGTTTGTCCATGTCTTCACCTTTTTGAAGGTAAAAAATGTGTTTGATCTAGGATAGGGTCGATGCTCTTGCATCAGATCATTGGGAAACTCAACATTGTATTTGAATTTATATATTATATATATACATATATATATGTGTATATACATATATATAGATGTACATATAAATATATGTATGTATATATAAT
>LPNX010609164.1:112467-144838 GCA_001517045.1 Pseudotsuga menziesii
AGATGAGTGAAGCCTTGGGGATCTAGTGAAGATAACCCAGTGTCATTAGGGTTTAGATGACATGCCAAAAGAAATCCAGTTACAAATCCTCACCTTTTTACTTAAAGTCAATAATAGTATTTACATGCTCATTGGTTTTCCATAGAACATTGCGAGACAACTCCTTACATGCTTTAATTGTGATCTATGCTTATTAACATAAAATAAGTTAATTCCTATTATTGTGAAATGATACCATACTCGCATGATAAATTGAATGGACCATGATATTATCTATCATAGGGTAAGTATTTGTATTCAACTTCTATACCAATTTATCTCATCCTAAGTGATTTACTATTGCTATACTAAAGAGTGTGATAAAACATAGAGCAAATATTCTTACACACACACACACACACACACATATAGACAATTAAAAGATGTGAAAGGTGCATAACAATTTGAGCCTTAATATATTAATTAGAAATGTGATCGCTATTACAGATTACACTCCTAAGGAAAATACTAACCTTACAAAAAAAAAAAAACATGTTATAGGTATGCGTAAGTATGTTTATAAAGAGAAATAGGGTATTTCCCTTTATTAGCAGTTTAAACCAAAAGGAAGCAACTTGGGATACTATGAAAATATATCGTTGTCTTTCATAAATCGCTATCTTAGCATAGTAAATATATTTTTCAGTGGAAAGGTTGTTGTGGGAAGAATCGTAGGAGGATTGTCTTCTTATTTGAAAAGAAACGTGGAAGTCGATCTTCTCCATTTGGCCTCTTTGGTAACCAATGGTTTTCCTACATAAAGCTTAACGATTTTCTTACAAGGGAGCGAAGACTTATCTTCCTCGAGGGTTGTGAGGTAAAAAGAGTATTCTAGATGGTGTTTCAATTCTATATAGGATTATCTACGTTTTTCCTTGAAGGTGTTTGGTGATCTCATATAGATCCATTATTGTCATTCCTTAATATCAGATGATGCATGCACAAAACTCCGTAAAACATTCTGTGTGTGATTTAAAATCTGCAGTTGGTTCCAAATCATCGATAATATTCATAATTGGGTATATAAACGTATTATTTGCATTCAGGTGTGGACAGATCCATGATCTGGTAAGAGTATTTTACTTGATTTGGTCATATAGATCCAATGTATGTGTTTTATAGATCGAATGTACGCATTTGTATAGATCAAAATTGTTATACATTGTTTGTAAATTTAGGGTTTGGCTGAATAGATCCAATGTATATGCATTTGTCATATTTGATTCATGTTTTGATGCAGCATATCCCATAGATCCAAATCTCTGTATAGGCGTTTGCCATATTTTTTTATTTACGTTTTGATCTAATAGATCCTAGAGATCCAAATCTATGTGAATGCATTTTCCATAGTTTGATTCACATTTTGATCCAGCGAAACCTAGAGATCCAAATCTCTGTATAGGCGTTTTCCATATTTTGATTTACATTTTTATCTAGCATATCCTCGAGATCCAAATTCTATATATTCGTTTGCTATTTTTTTTATTGACATTTTGATCTAGCAGACTCGAGAGATCCAAATCTTTACATATGCGTTGCCATTTTTTTATTATTTTTTGATCTAGCATATCCCAGAGATCAAAATTTTTGTATATAGGTTTTCCTTCTGTTTTAATGATGTTTTGATCTAGCAGATCTGGGAGATCCAGAATTCTGTATATAAGTTTTAACTCGGGGCCTGCGTTGAATGATTGTTACAAATATGTTGGCTTATTTATTAACCATTGTCAGTGTTTTCGATCTGTTGTTTGAGAAAATTTCTTGTATTCGTATGCATGCTTTTTTACTGTATTTTACTCATAGATCCGTATATTTACATGCACATTTTCTATATTTACATACTTAGGAAAGAATCAATTTGTGTGGGGCTTGGGTTGAATGATTTGTTACAAATATGTTGACACTATGCATTAACCATTGTCAACGTTTTCGATTTGTGGTTTGGGAAAAATTCTTGTATTCGTATTCATGTTTTTTTATAGTATTTTACTCAGATCCGTATAGTGACATGCACATTTTCTATATTTATAGATTTAGGAAAGAACCAAATTGTATGGGTTTTATGCAGTTTAGTCATATACATTTTTTCTATCTTAAGTCACAAATCCAGGGCACATCTTGCTATGCGGTTGGGATATTAAAAGGATTTTAATGGTTAACATTATTCCTAGCTTGACTTGGGATAGGATGTGAGTTTAATAACAAAGTCACCTTGAAGCTGGAAGAGTGTCTCATGATATAACCATACCTTAGTGGATTTTTCACCTAGCTCGGGGGTGGCTCTAGGCAGGAGAGCCTATACCAAGTAGAGCCAATGGTTGGGAGGAAAGTCGTAGGCATGCTTTCATTTGCTTAAGACTTGTAGATTAGAGTTGTAACCTGTAATGTTGAACTTTTGATTGTGGAAAATACTTTTTCAGGTTTCAATATTATTATGTAGCTTATGCTGTTAAAGATAGTGATTTATTTATAGTACACCATTTTATAATGAATCAACATGATCGAGAAGTTGTGTTTGCATGGAGTCTATTCCAATGGTGGAAAGGAATTAGACCAATTCTTGGAAGATAGTGTGGTGAAATCATTTTACATGTATACATGTTTATAAGTTAAGGTTTATTTCATTATCAGAAGTATTATAGCTATCTAACCTTGTTGTTTCTCAAAGACGTATACATGAATACTCATGTATGGAAAGTATAATAATACGTGTATGAACATAAGGTAAATTATGTGTGATTAAATAATTATATACTTTCGTATATACATTATTGTTATGGTTAGTTATTAAAGGAGATGGTTTCATGTTTATAATAGAAACAATAACCATGAGTGCCATATCTAATATGGTAAGATATTTTATCATCAGGAGCTGAGTGCTGATAAAGTTCAAGAAACTTTTGTGAATTAGTATAGATTACCTCAAGGATCAATGAGAGAGGTCATCTTGGTGATTTTTTATAATGTTAATGATAGGTTGCCAGTTATCACTTAGGTGAATCCCCTCATCTCTATTAATATTATTATCTTGTTTTTTTTATTTCTAGGCCTTCTCTAATTTTTCTCTTAGTGTAATTCCCTTCTTGTACGAGTAATTTTGTTTTTTCAATGCAGATTTGGTGTCTTATTTCTGTTGAGTGTTCAATTAGAGCATATTTCTTTGTGCATTTGTGTCTAATGTTTGCAAAATGTTCTTTAACCTTGATCTCGATTTCCCTTCCTGTCTCTCCTATATATTATTTTCCACAAGAGCAAGGAACGACATAGACCCCTGTCCTTTTGCTAGGATCCACTTTGTCTTTGGCCTGGTCTAGCATTTTCTTAATGGTGTCTTTGGCCTAGTCTAGCTAAGATCTTAAGAAAAAGGAATATTAATGTAACCTTCTCCCCTCTCAACACCATTAAGAAAATGCACGACGCGATCTTCAACTTGTTAGAGTGATGTGATAACAAACTGCACCACAGCACCCCTTCTTTCTTTTCATCTCATAAATTTTCTACTTCAAAATACAATTAGGAAAGTGCATCTGCAGCATGTCATTGTATTTTTAAGCCAAAATTTTTTTCTCTTAGAAGTAGGTTTCTGGACACAATAGCGATATTCCTCATTCCTCTTGTATATCCCACCTTTCCCATATACACAGTTTAGGGTTCTCAGGCAGATGCATTTGAAACCATCAGGGTTTTAACTCAGATACATCTGAAACCTCATTCGTTGTCTCTTTTCGCTGGATCCGATCTTGATAGCGATGATTACCATCCATATCAAGAGAAAGGCTACCAAATTCCATTATATATTATCTAGGGTTTCATTTTATTGCATGACTTGGAGGGGGTTTAGGTTTTTGTTGGTTTTGATCCTTAGAATAGTGATAAAGGAAGCCAAATTTCACATGATATTTTAGCATAGATTGACCTCCTTTAATCATGTAAGTATAATGTGAGCAACAAGAGTATAGTGATTGACAATGAGGGGTTGTAGTTTGGTCTCATCTCTATTTTAAGGCTTGGATCCCCTGCAGGAACAACCAAGCATGGGATTCCACTCACACACCATTTATTTTCAATCTATTGTTTTCAACAACTAGTATTTTCCTAGAATATTTTGAGTTTAGAGTTCTCAAAAACTTCAATATTAAACCAAAATGTTGGTTTCGATTATTGACGATACGTCGTTTGGCCCCATGGACGTGTAGCCCTTGATTCCTTCCACAACCATCTCAACAACATCTCTCCTCATATCCAATTCACCATGGAGATTGAGCAAGACAATTCCCTTCCTTTCTTGTATGTCCTCATCTCTTGCTAAGTTGATGGATTATTTCTCACCAGGTTTACAGAGATAAAACCCACATCGACATATACTTCCATGCCCAACCCCACCACCACCTAGCGCAAAAAATTGCGGTTCCCAAAAACTTTATTTCTAGGGATCTCCAAATTCCAGGTCCTCAACATCTTGCCTCAGAAAGAACCCTCTTCATTAAATCTCTTCAATCCAACGTCTACCCCCTCTCCTAGATTAACAAAAATTTTCACTCTATTATCCACCCCAAACCTATGTCATCCCCTTCCTCTGAACCTCCCATCGTCCTCACTTCCCTTCCCTACATTCATGGAATTACTGACCACATTGCTAAATCCCTTGCTAAAAAGAAAATCAAAACTATTTTCAAGACGTTCATCCCTCTCAAACAATTATTCAAAAACATTAAAGGAAAAATATAATCCTTTACTAATTCAAGGAGTTTACAAGATCCCTTGCTCTTGCAGAAAATTCTATATTGGTCAAACAAGCATAGCTATCCAAACTCGTCTAAAAGAGTACATATCCAACACCAATCATAATTGCTTCACCAAATAATCCATCAATGAACACTCACAAATCCAAACATTTAATTTGTTTTGACCAAACCAAGCTATTAGATATGGTGCCCCACTACACGACTCGTCTTATCCTTGAAGCCCTGGAAATTGAAAAGTACCATAACAATTACAATAGAGAAGATGGATATAAATTAAGCCATTCGTGGAAGCCCATTATCCATCATTTCTGTAACTTTAAACTATCTGCTTGACCCCCCCCTCCTTCATCAACCCTCCCCTTTCTCCCCGTTTCTCTTTAGATCTCTCCCTTTGGGTATTTATCACTTAAAAAACCCCTTGTTCCTTTCGTTGGTAGGTCTTCTCCTTCCCTTGACCTTATTTTTTCTTTCTTTCCTCTTTAAGATGTTTGTCAAAATATCTTAATTACTTTGGTTATCTATCTTTAATAATAACTTTTTTGATTCATTTTTTCCTCAAGCTCAATTATTATTAATTCCAATCTATGCATTATAATAGGGTTGTATATATCTACTAATTAATTATTGGTACATTATTTTCAAATATATTAATTTATTGAATCTTAATTCATTATATTCCCTAAATTTCCTTACTTTTAGATCTTTGTAGGTATCATTTATTTTAAATCTTAAATTAATTTGTTTATTTCATTCGAGTCATTTTGATTTAAAAATCTAATCTTTCTACAATTCTATTTATTTTCATAGTAAGCTAATAAAATTTCTTAATATTTTATTTTCCATATCTTTCTTTTAGTTAGTTAGTTAATTAATTATTTAACTAATATATTTTACCTTCGATATCTTCTCTTTAATTAGTTAAATAATTATTTAACTAATATTATTTTAATAAATTTTAGTTATTTATTTTATAAGTTCTAAAATTTTCATCTTCCCATCCCTTTAACTTCCCTTTCTCAGTATTTAAACTCCTCCTTCTAATAATATTTTTTTTCTTTACTTTATTAGTGGACTAACTTACTTTAATTCATTAATATAATCTAGTTAAATTATTTACATTCCCTAATTTAATTTGTTTAATTTAGGTTTTTCTAATGTTTTTTTAATTATTTATTCCATCATTATAACATAACATATTATATTTTATTTATATTTATATATATTTTCATTTGTCGAGACCTCTATCAATCCATAATAATAATTTTGACTTTCCACTTAATGATTTTTTAATGGTTATATGTGGACCTTATTTATATCAAATCCAAGATTCTTGATCTCTCTATCATTCCTTGAGCTCTCTTGTAGTCCTTGAGGATGGGTGTAGTATCCATTCAAAAAGTCAGACACATAAATTTGCACATAGTTTATTCCAAAAATTGGCTCTCCAATACTATGAACTTGTGGAAATATGCATTCTTCAATCTAAAATTAAATCAAGTGGACATATGTTAAAGCTTATTTATCTTAATTAAGTAAACTCGAATATGTAGTTTGATGGTACAAACTTACTGAAGCTAGAAATAATTAAAAAAGAACTTTGAGGAGTGAAGGTTGTTTTTAATTAAGGCTTTATGTGCCATTGGCCAAGTCTGCTTGTTTGATAAAGTTTGATCACATTCACCAAGTCTTGGCCATTTTCACCATGATTGACCAATTATTTGCTTTCTGACTAAACTTGGGTCGGTTGAGTATTTCCACCATGATCAAAATAGAACCCATCCTCCTTGAGCAATTTAAAATGACATCTGTTAAACAATGTGTGTATGGCCTTTTAATGATATAACAACTTTAGACTTGCAATAGGAGCTTGATGCTTCTTGCTATACATCTAGCAATAAATTCTATATTCTTGTTCTAGTAGTGATCTGTAACCGACAACATGTAACTAATTTACTTATTAAGTCATTCTGGATGACTAGTTAATTTCTTAAAATTCCAATATTTAAAAATGAGATTTTATCAATTATTTCACATATAAAGCATATCATGCTTGGAATTAGATATTTCAGCACATAAGTAGTTATGCAGACTAGAATTGATATCAGAGTTCATCAAACCCCCTCTGACTACATCTATGGGCTCAATCAATTAATGAACCAATTCATTAGTCCATCAAATGCAACATATTACATGAAATTTTCGAACAATGACTGAAATTCTAACTGTGTATATGAATGAAAGATATACCGATGTAATAACTCAAGTGTATAGAATGAGAAGCTCTGTCTCATACACAATATATTCAAGAACTAGACCACCACATAGTCTGAAACAAGATCCTACCAATCTAATTTTATGGGCGACATTGCCAATTGGCTATTTTTTGGGATTTTTTTGAAAAAATAAATTTGCTATTTGGTCATTTTTAGTCTCTAATATCGCCTGTTTTTACATAAAATATGTTTTTTATCATAATATTTTCTAGAATTTAAATGTTTCAGTATAAATTTGTATGTTTCATATTTAATATTCGCCTACCTATCTATATACATGTTTTTTTCAATCCAAAATAATTTCTTAGAATACTATACGTAAGTATAATATTAGAATCCTTAAAAAATACCTTGGTCATCATCCTATAGTTTTAAGTTTCTTCCATCTTCTGATTCTGAAGTTCTCAATCTTCTCAGACCATCAATTGGTTTACCCATCCATCGATTTGCTTTGTTGATTGACCTTTCATTAGCATACTTCGCTTCCATTGAATTCCCCTTTTAAACCACATCCAAACTGTACATTAAATATTACAATTTGTTTATTTTCAAGATCCATAGGTGGCGTTTGGAGTCGTGAGCAAAGTGCCCAATCGGGTATGAAAATTCGATTTAATGCTCAAATTACCTGTAGGATAAGAATCCCTGCTCAGTTTAGAAACAAAATGACATGAAATGAGGATATATTCCCAAATATCTTTATACAAACCGAAAAATAAAATTTGCAGGCATAAATCCCACATTTGTTATGGACCATTGATTTAAATCTGTCACTGTTAAAGCTAGATTGTCGATCTACAAACTTCTGCCATTATCTCAACCATTTTGATGCTAACTATTTCGATGGTCTCAATGTGATGACCCCCTAATGTCCTGATCCTACTATTTCGACTATCTCGAGGTTGAAAGTCGAAAGTCGTAACTGACAACACAATTTATACAATGAACCTTCTGACTTCGACTATTTCAATCCCAATGTCGAAAGTCCACATGACGATATCAACTCCTAGAATTTTCATTCCGACTTTTGATTCTCAATTGTTTTGATTCGAAAGTCGGAATTCGACACTATGCCAATCACTTCCAACTCATTTTCCACATCATGTTGTGTCATCAAGGTTGTTGCATCAAGGATGCCAAGTGTCACTATATTGGGCTTCCACCTCAGTGTACGGTCTACCTGTACTGTCGACATGTCACACTATGGGTGTGCCAAATGGAATAAATTTGCATGTTTCACCAAAATTTTATATTGCGATATCTGGTACGCATGATTTTTTTTTTTGACGAAAAAAGTATCATACAAAATATCTCAATGAGATCTATTCAACGGTGTGCTTCTTGGAAACATTTGAGGATTCTGAAATTTTGGTCACTTGAGAGATCCACGTAGATTATACCTCCCCATTAAAAAAAAACTTTTGGACCACCGAAAATTTAGACCATTAAACTTTACATACAAAGTTTGAATCATCAATCTCTTTGCAACTCCACAAATCGATACAAACTCTTTGTTGTACATGAACATGATTGTCTATGACTTTTACAATTTGCACTTCTTGGGATTACAACAAGTTATTTTTACATAATTTTGTATCATGCCAAAATTTACAACAAAAATAATCATCTTTGTAAATAAGCTACACATTTCTAAGTAAACCAGGATAAATGATTTCCCTTCTTAGGCGGTTCTTCTTCAAGAACTGCTTCTTGGACAGCTAGAGTTTGAACAACTCTTCCATCAACTACATTTTTCCTTGTAGGATCTCACACAAATTTTCTCCAATGCTTTTCAAAGGTAGGCATACCAATTCTTTGTTGCTTTGGATGAAGCTCTAGGTGTAGTTTCCAACACTTCTTTACCCAATGTCCACTCATTTTACAGTGAGTGTAGATGTTTTGTGACTTCCTGTCCTTCTTTCCTTTCTTCTTCCATGGGAAAGAATGATTTTCTTCATGTTTCATCTCCTTTCTAATAAAAAAAAAATCCTATAAAGAGCTTCTCTCTTCCAACACTTAGCTACACAGTGGTTAGTCAATCCATAAAAAGTACATGGATATGCATACCATAAGTTATGTGTTTCATAGCCATTTTTCTTGTAATCAAAGGAATATTTGGAGTTATAAGGTTTTCTATACCTTTTATCGCGGTCCTGGGTGAAAAACCGTCGAAGATAAGTTGTCTTCACTCTTTCTTTGATAGTCTTGTATTTCTTTGGAGAGATCTTGGACTCTTCATCACTGTCATGAGATGGTGATGTGTCGTATTCCTGCTTTCATGATTTAAGTAATAGTTCATCTTCTTTGCTTGAAGCACCTCTTGCTTTAAAGGATTTGGAACACTCTCCATATCCCAATCCATCATAATGAGGTATTTATTTCACTTCAAGTGGCTGAGTGATTCCTTGGCCATTAATGCCAACTCCTCCTCCTTTATAACCCATCTTGGTAAGGATTTTAATACTAACTCTGAATACGTGCCTCTCAAATATTCCAATAGAAGCATTATCATCAAGATGAGACGAATAAGAACATGCTAAAACACTTTCAACACATAACTAGGTTTTGGTTTCAAAATATTTGGTAGAATTTTGTCCCTTTTTCAAAGTATATTCTTCATTATTCTAAACTTCATCACAATTTTGGAACCTTCCCAACATCTTGTCTTTAGCTTGAAATTTAAGTTGCATTGCCTGGAATCTCTCTTGTAGATATTGACTTTTTTTTTGCATTCCATGCTTATCTTCCTCTGATATCCACCGCAATATCTTCAATTCAATGTTTTCTGACTAAATTTCCTTATTGATTTCTTCAAGTTCATGAAGCCATTATTACTTATTTGATACTCTTCCCATGGTGTCCTTCTGCAATCAAGACACTTGCACTTCCAAAATAAAAGAATCCAACACAAATATGTTAACCATTTAGACAATAACTTGAATTATCCACAAAGAAAATGGAAGGGTGTTAGGTACAACTGATCATGCACCCAATTACAGTTTTAAAAAAGGATCATGCATAATAATGTCTCTCACTCTCATTAAATATAAGAGTGGCTAACAAATCTTTTACAATGTCTCCAAGCCAAATGGAAACTGCATCAAGTTTTAAGGAAACATTTGAAATCTCATAACAAGTATAGGGATCAATGTTACCATTACCATAACTCAAATGGCAGAGTGCAGAGTAACAAATATTTGAATCGATCCTCGATCCAATAGTGATCCCTTTGTCCCTTTGGAGAACACATTGTTTCCCTTTCCAAGCTTTCCTTTTCTTTGTAAGCTTTCCATTGAGATGAGGATTGAAGTGGTGGAGGCCCATGTGGAGGACTCGGTTTCTTTGTTTCAAGTGTTCAAACTCAACACATATATTCACACTTGTTATATTTCACTCTGTACCTTGATTCCCATTATCATTAATGGTGGGATATATCACGTATGTTAAGGGTATACATTAATGACTTGTAATCAGACAATGGACCATCATGTTCAACCTTGACACCTTTATTCATGTGATGGGACCTATACTTGTAGCGGTTTGCGTAGAAGACCTCCGATCTTGGTGGAATTCCACATATGATACCTCCTTGATCATGCCAGTATTCATGAGATATCAGCTCTCATGACCAGATTCCAATTTATTATCAGATATCTTCATCCCCTATGGATATTTTTTCATTGTATATTGTACGTGGTGATGACCACACATGAAATTTGTATATCATGCCTATTCATGACCATTGTACTCTTATGTATCTGGATTGCTACATGTATATTTCCAGTCACATGCTGAGATTTATCATTGTATTGTACTAGTGAGTGGCTATTTTTTCCACTTGGGTCTTCATTACTCCACTTCTGGGATGGATATAATGTATTTTGGCCATCATGTTACCCCTCTGACCTCATACATTAGGGGGAATCTGTTATAGCTGATTTTACAACAGTTGGTAGATCACACCTTTATGGACTTCCATGTCCCTCTGCAGACTCCTTGGAATCCCCTTGCTCAAGTTATACTTTGATCAACCAAGAAAGTCCCTAAAAAACACCTATTTATGTGTATATGCGAATTTTAATCCTATACCTACATGTACACGCAACTTTTGAGCCAATACCTACGCACATTGAGAAATGTGCTTAAAAACAATTTTTTTTG
The DNA here is from genome assembly GCA_001517045.1 of Pseudotsuga menziesii. Classification (NCBI taxonomy): domain Eukaryota; kingdom Viridiplantae; phylum Streptophyta; class Pinopsida; order Pinales; family Pinaceae; genus Pseudotsuga; species Pseudotsuga menziesii. Next base: position 123,686 of record LPNX010609164.1, read on the forward strand.
GAGTTTTCCTCATAGAGTCTCGAATAACTTGAATCTTGGCCTTCCATATGCTTGGAAAATGCTCGGACTCGACCCTCCATTTCCTATTAGAGGGCTATATATTGAGCCTCTTGGATGCATTGAAAGAGGATAATTTTGGAGAGAAAGGAAACTATAGTTCATTGTTGCCTCACTTGTTTATGCTTGAGTCTGCATCCCTTTATCCCTTTGGAGCACACATTGCTGCTCTTCCCAAGCTTTCCTTTGCTTTGTAAGCTTTCCATTGAGATGGAGGATTTAAGTGGTGGAGGCCTAAGTGGAGGACTCAGTTTCTTTGTTTCGACAGAGTTTGTCACTGTTCTATCTCTGTTTTTATTAATAGAAATATCCATTTCTCATCCAATACATGTGCATAGCTATGAATATTTTGTCCATGGATGTAGTTATTTGCTTATACATGATGGTTTATATATGCTAGAGTAGGCCTAACACTTTGGTATATATCATGTTTGTCTTGTTTGCTATTGTTGAGAGTGAATTGTAAATGCAAGCGCGTTGGAAAATCTCAACGAGGATCTACATCAATCGTATGGAATAAGGTACGATTCATATTCCTTAGTGTTAAATGTATTTATTTCTATTGCATATTAGAATGGATTGATTTCTAGTGTCATTTAGTCTGTTTTGGTATACCCCAAGACATAAGAATTTTCTCTTCGTAACATCTTTAATAATGACAAACAATGAAGCCTTGTGAAGAAGTCTTAAAGAAACTTGAATGTCTTGTAGTATAGAAATGTGAAAATGACATTGTCAATCAAGAGAGCATAGAAATGAGTGTTGTGAAGAAGACATAAAGCAATAATTCTCATTAAAGAAATGGAAGAAGCTTTGAACTATTCTAATGATAGTATTGAAGTGAAGCCCTAAAACACCTTTAAGAATCCCTCATCTCAATGTTATATTTTGAAGAGACACAATCAGAAAAACAAGTTGGGCCTATTTAAAGGGATTTTTACCCCAAATAACAGCATAAAAGGTGCTAATTTTGAAATATTTTCTTATCCCATAAAAGTATCTCAAATGAAAGGTAAAGTTACCTAATTAGATATCTTATTCAAAGGCCTTTCTGGTGATAGGTGGCACATTTCATAACTCCATGTGGTTGAGTAGATATGAACGTTTTTTTAAGTTCAGTCAAAGTGACATGTCAACCCAACCAAAGAAGCAAGGTTGACCCTTTTTTTTGTTTAAATCATACATTTGTATAAATAAATGAAGTGTGCACCCATTTGTAGTGGATATTAAGCAATATGAAGAATTGAAATGGGAGGTCAAACCTAGTAATAGATAAGAAGGGAAAGGTAGTAAATGGGACCAATATGAAGTGAATAGAAGATGTGTATGAAACAATATAGGCATAATATTTTGAAGTAAAGTCAACACACAAATTTAGCGTACTCTTTGTTTTTTTATTGCAGGATTAGAAAAGACATTTGAGGATTGTTGAAAGGATTCTAGAGAATAATATTTAATGCAATATTGGGTGCTTTAATTAAGATAGTTTGGGAGATAATTTAAAGGATGAGTTAAGATTGATTTGGGGTATACTTTAAGGGTTGAGCTAATATATATTTAGGAAATACTTTAAGGATGTTGTGACTACTAGTTAAATAGACTTGTAGCCACATTTCTCAAAGCAGTTTTTAAGAATCTCCCAACATATTTTGAAGTTCTTCTTGTGCACAAATTTGGAGTGAGTTGAAGGTAAGTCAATGAATGTTATGAAAGATAGTTTGAGGTTTGAATCTTTGGAGTATATTGAATGACCTAAAATTTGTTTGGACATATATTGGAATATTCTTTCAAATATATAGTATTGGAAAGAGTTGGATTGATTATGTAACATATTTGAAGTGAAATTATTCTTTTAGGGGATTGGTGTATCATTTAAGTTGGTGCTCATAAATTAGGGGATTGGTGTCTCCTTCTAGTTGGTGCTGGTAAACTAGGGGTTTGGTTCCTCCTTCTAGTTGGTGTTGGTAAACTAGGGGGTTGGTGCCTCTTTCAAGTTAATTGTACGTAAAAAGGATATTGGTGTCTCCTATAAAGATTGTAACATTTCATGATTTTATCTATAAAAGTTTCATATAAACATGTCATGTACAATGTGTTGATGATGATGTATATTGATAATTGATGAATGCTAATTATGTTATAATTTGTTTAAAGTAAAAATTGGTAAACTTGTATGACACTAATTCATCCCACCCCCCTTCTCAGTATCATTATATTTTCCAACAAAACTTACACCACAACTGTATTGGTGGAAACTCATGAGTTTGTGTCATAACACCGATGAAAATTGATGATTTCACACTGTTATGGGTAGAAAGAATTTTAATTACACTCCATTTAGGTTGGCCAAACTTGAATATTCTCACCATGATCAAATTTTGATTGGTTTAAAAGAGGGGAAAACATAAGTTATAGGAAACAAGGAGAAAATTACGTGGTGGAATTTTCATGGAAAAGATACCACAAGACATCCTCAACAAAATTGCACTCAAATTTAAAAATAGATTTGAAAGAATAATTATGATATCAATCACTACACCACATTCGAAAACATCAAAGAAACTCCAAGAAGAATATGGATCAAGCAACAAATATGACATTGTGAAATGACCAGTTCACATAACATATTTTATGTATTAAAATCCTATTATGCATATCTATGGAGGAAATATTATAGTAAGTAATAAATAAAGTAAATATTGTTACATGAAGAAAAAATCACTACAAGAAAAACTAGTGAAATCCCAGATCCCACCCAAGGGTTTGTTAAATTGACTCTTGTAATAAATTCATTCAAAGGGAAGATGTAAGGCCAAGAGTCACTGAGCCCTGGAATGTATATAGTAATATCATTTGATGAGATGGAGATTTTGAAACAAGATCCTTTGATTCTCATTATATTGCAAGAACTATTTCTTGGGTTGAATACAAAGGATGTTGGACTGGATTTTTGGCATGGATACTATGACCGTGATGAGAATGGATGCTGTGAAACTATTTTCTGCTTTATTTTCTCTCATATGTAGCAAGAAAATTTTAATTCATGTTTGACTATTTTTATGACCATCATCCTCTCTTGCTATATATGCAATTTCATGGTGTCTTTTCTTTCCATGAGTTGTAAATGCATGATTTTTTGGGACAATGAATATTTCCATGGATTATTTCATTCTATTATTAGATTATTTACATTTCTAGTATTATATCTATTTTTTCTCTAGATGTGTACCTCAAATTCATTTTTAGCTTGTTCCCTTTGTTGGAATTCTTAATGATACTAAGAGGGGTGGGGGTGAATCAATATCATGTGCATATCAAACAAAATTTTCACTTTAAAAAATTATGCACCAATTTTGATTTAGTCATAATAATAAAATACCACTGTGCACAAAGAATTCTGAAAATAAATTTATATAAAATATCTTATTTACATAGAAATATGGAAGACATTAATCTCCAAGATGTGAGAACCAAATCACCCAGACACCAATTTGATTGGGACATCAATCCAAAATACAAGCATTAAATTGTTGATTACAAGAACCTACATGTAAGGAAATCAATCATCTACGCAAGCAACGAATTTCAATGTTTGGGAACCAAACTAAGAGGACACCAATCCTTGTGTGCAAGCTCCCACTTGTTGTTTTCAGGAACCAACCTGAAAGCAAACTGCAATCTCCTATCATTTCCCCTTCTTTCCACTTAAGTTATTCAATACGAACTAAAAGGAAGCTTCAACTCACTAATCCTTTCCCATCCCTACCACCTTGAAATAGAAGTCAATATATACACCAAACTGTGACTTCCACAAACTGCATCTTTTATGATCCACAAAAATCAACTTCCATAATCTACAATTTTTCATCCACTACCTTGATATGTGATTCAGCTGCATATATTTGCACTTCTCATGTTTAGTACACTCCTCTAATTTGTGCTCTGTCTCCTACTTTGCTTTACTGCTTTGCACGTTTGTCTCTCTGTTTTTTATTCTTCTGGATCAATAATACATTGATACCCCAATAATTCAAAGGTTGCAAATTCAATATTCTACATCTTGCACTTCCAAGATTACTTCAACATATCGATCTCTCACTTACTTATACTCTTGTTTCTCAATACATGTGTCCAAAAGTCAGGGTTCCTTTGAGTCAGTGACAACCCTTCTTCCTTACTTCATGCTTAGGATAAACATCTCATTTTATCTTTCATTGGTGTATTTTTTGATAGTTCAGCCTATGGGATTTTGCGCACTTGAGTGCCATGACTTGGTGTTATTTGCACACATGGGTTCCATTTCTTGGTGGGATTTTCACACTTCTAAGACTTGCAAACTTATTCTCTATATACTTCTTCAAATTGGATTCACATTATAGATATCCATCACTCGATGTCTTGGTGATATTTTTTCACTTCTGAGAATATCACACGTATTCTCTATATACTTCTTCAAACTAGATTCATGTATATAGAGAGCCATCACTTGATTGGTGTCACAGACTGCTGAGACTTACATACATATTTCTATATATTTCTTCAAACTTTCTTCATAGATTTATTACTTGGCATTATCAGTTGCAACACCAAAGTTCAACAATCTTCAATTCTTCATGATTTTTATTTGACATCATCATTTTTATTGTTTGACATCAACATGTTTCTTGTTTTTCATCAATGACAATATCAAAGTTCAACAATATCCCCCTTTGGCATTGATGTCAACAGCAACCAAAATTGAGCTCCCTTGAATATAAAATCTTCTTCTATGTGCAACATTCTTCCCCTATGTTCATTCCATTGGATCCTTTTCTTTGTATTTATGCAATTTCTAATTCAACACTTTTTTGCAACACCTTCTTCCTTGTATATTGATTTGTATCCCACACCTTTGACATCAATGGAAAAGGGATAATTCTACAACAAAAAATTTATTTGGAATTTTTAGTTTCTCCCCATAAAGTTTGTGTTGTGCAGTATTTTGTGTCAAGGAGTGATATTTTCTGCTTCCTTTTCTGGTTGCACTGTATTTTTGAAATTTTGCAGAGCATCCTGTACAGTTGCAACCTTTTCCTTCATCTATACTTCTCTAAAATGAATATCTTCTTCTTCCTGTTCACTGGTAGACACCTTCATTGTTTCGACGTGCAATCATTGACAACTTCCTTAACTTCCCTTTGGACCTGCTCAAATATTTTTGTGATCGAAAATTATTCTTCTTGCAATGTTTCAATCCTATTAGCTATATTATGTGGTTCATACCATATCCTTCTTACTTCTAGATGCTTCTTTCTGTACTTTTTCATTTTCCTAATTCGTTTAGTAGTTGGTAGACAAGCTAATGTATCATGCATCTTTTGTTTTGCCTATTGTGCAATCTGCAACCAAATTTCCCCGTAATTGAGTAGTTTCTTCATGTAACTGTCTACACTTTAGTTGCAAGGTCCTAATATTCCGAATTGCAATATTTATTATTTCAAGTATGTTTTCACGCTTTGGTTTGACTTATGGAGGTCTTCTAAGTGGTTTCCTTACTGCAAGCTCCTCAATCTTGTCACACAAACCTTGAATGGTCTCACCTATCTTCAACACCTTTTCTTCTAGAAGAGTATCCTTGTCTATTTGGAATTCTAGAGGAGCATCCTTGTCTGTTTGGACTTCTAGAAGAGAACTGCATATTTATTCTACAACCTTTTGTAGTTTTGAGCTCTTCTGTTGTATTTCTTCATTTTCCTTTTTAATCTTATCACTTTCTGTAGTTTTTTCTTCTTCTTTCTTTTTTAACTCTAATGCCTTTTTCCCAATTTTATCTTTCTCCATTCCAATTTTCTAACATTATTCCTATAATGTATCATTTTCTTCAAGTCTTTTGTACTAATCTACTATGACAGCTTGATGTCGCCATCTAATCTCCCACGCAATAGACATGTGCAATACATGCAACTCGTTCATGGGTAAATATGACAAGATAATTTCCACATGGCTTATTGTTTCTTGCATTTATTTAGTGGGAAGTACTAGATATGTAGCTGAAATATTAAAATTTTGTGATGAATGAGTTGTGGCCTTCATGTGAGCATCATAATGTGTCTCTATATTGTGCAAGTGTACACTTAAGTATTATTACTACATTACTATGTCCTTCTTCCCTTTTGTACATTTGTATCAGCTTCTTTATGGTATTCAACTCTTATTTGAGATTTATAAGAATTTATTCTTTCTTTGTAGTGAGATCTTCAATCTCTTCCTTTGTAGCCACCTTCTATGTTACCTCCTTGGTGACATTTATGATTTCCCAGCCAATTTATCAATATCATATATTGTTAGTGTCTAAGTGAGATTAGGTTTGGAAGACTTTCTCTTTGTATTTGACGACTCATCAAGTTGTCTCTTTTCCTGACCTTTTCTTAGTTGGTGCAAATTTTTAGGTAGCATTAATGGGGTTTTCTATGATTTCAGTCTTCTTTTCTATATATGGTGGGATATTAGACTATTTCTAATGTGCATCATCTTCTTCCTCTATTATCAAAATTTTCCATGTTGGATCCAAATCGTTTATGATCTATGTAATGTCTTCTTCAGAACATTTGAAGATGGTCACTATCCATCTCTTATGGGGATCCCTTCTGGCTTGTATATAGGTGTTATGCATACCTATCTTGAAGTGGGAAATTTGCTTATATGCTTCAACTAGATGTGGTTGTATATGTGGTGTCTCATGAATAATAATCCTAATTTCTTCATTGTATAGAAATAAATTGATATTAATTTCTATTTGTTTGCATTGATTACTAGTAAACCACAAGTTTGCATACCTTGCTGCAAAGAATGGCTGCCTATTTATATCAAGGAATTGGTTTTATTTCAATTCCTTCCATCCTACTAGCACAATTCATATTATTAACCAGGTATAGTGAAAAGGTGTACCTTTTTCTTGTGTTTCTTGACAGTCTTCCAGGAACTCATTAGGTATAAATGTTAACCAATTCATCTACACACCCTCCACATATTTTGTTGCAGCTGCAATGATTTCTAAAAATACTTGGTCCTAATGGATCTTTCAAAATAAATTGCATTCCAAAATATTGTCTAAAATTTTTATGACTTTAGCATTTATATGTGGGACTAAAAACCCTCTGCTAGCCCTCAAGGTTCCAAATTTCTCAGTCATCTTTTTTCCAAGGGATTTCTCATGTCTTCTATATAGAATAATACTTACACATTATCAGGTGATAGGAATTCTAGTGATTCACCAATTCAATTTGGAATTAATGGATATTGACCTATTCAACCACATGAACCCATCATGTACTCATGACAAAAGCAATTTTTGCACATTTTCACTTGTGGGGTCCTTCTAAAGTGAGGAATGTCCAACAAGTTCAAGATCTATAATTTCATTATTCCATTTTACCATCTTTGAAGTTCCAATACAATTGCTGCATTAGGGTCAAAATTAACCCTCCTTTCCAAGTAGTTTTTATTGACTAGTTCTAGGAATTTTTCTTCATTAGTAATATCATGCTCGAAAAACTGAAATTTGTAGAGTTGGTCAAGAAACCTTTCCTCAACAAGAACCCCTTCTGGAACATTTAGTTCTAGTACATTTGTATCCTGCACATCAGGTAGGTTAATGGGAGTGGCAATTGGTTTTCTTGGCAGGATAAAGTCATGGGGAAATTTTACTAGTTTTGATGATGATGCTCCTGGTGTCTATGCATCTCTTTCTGTATATTTACCCGTGGATTCTTCATTCTACATTGTTTCTTGGGCTCTATATATTTGTTCCTAGTTCAACTATGCTCTTAAATACTAACTCTGTGACTGATGTCCTTGGAGGATACTACTGACTATATTTGAGACTTCATTTACTTATATGAGAGGTTTTTGGTAACTATTTGTTGTCATTAATGCCTTTTGCATGAGGGATTCACCTTGTTGAGAAATATATTATCACATTCATTCATAAAGGGGGGTTTTTAATCGTGAAAAATAATGTCGATATATTGTAGATGTTGGAGGCGAGGAATAAGGTATGGGGGATTTATAGGTATTGGGGGAGGTATAAAAAGGGGTTTTTAGTAAAATAAGGAATATATTGTAAAAATAGAGGTTTTTTAATTGGAAATATGTATTGGGAGCTGGGATCTAGTGAAACTAGGGGTATTCTTTAATATCCCATGGACCAAGGTGTTATTCCATGGTTTCACTAAGTGAAGACCCTGTGGCCTTTTGGTATACACAGATTTACTTAGATTTTGTCCATTCTTGAATACATAAACATTTTTTTTTCTAAATTTCTTGTCTAAATTCAACTAACCATTTCTCTTCCAATTAATGATGTCTCATATTAAATGGTCATCAGTACGATCACCTCTTTATCAATCATTAATGCTTATTACCGGTCATTATTCACTTTTTCATACAAGCTTCTTTCTGCATTTGGTATCGTTGTCTATGGTTTATTCCAATATTGGAGTAGAGAGATTGGTCTCGGCATGTTCTCCATCGTTACATTTTGTTCCATTGCAGGGGACTTAATCTTATTTTCAGTTGTTTCTTCACTATCTACGTATAGAAAAAAAATCATTATACTTTTCTTCTAACTTATTTTTCGAAGTCCTTCTACATTTTTCTTTTTCTTGATTTATAGGAGTAATCCTTCTTTCATATAGAACTGGTTGAGATTCTTCTTTTATTTTCTCTTGTTTCTTCTTCCAATGTTTATTGAATTACTTTGAATTTCCACTGTTTTGAGGTTTATGTCCAAATACATTTAATTTGTAACAAACTACATTGTTACAGAATTTTTCAATATGCTTACACATGTTACGCTTCCACCATTCAATGGTTCTAAGTGAGTAAAGTCTTCTTCATGGTGTAGTATTTTTGTACTTTTTCCTTTGAATATTCTTTTGACTAATACTTCTAAATCTAATTCCACGGTTCTAACTATTTTCTTCACTCTCTTCCTTCAAGAGAGATGGTTCTTCTTTCTTGTTCACTCCAACATTGTAACCTAGATTAGATTTGTCAAATGGTGACCTTTGTTTGCTAAACATTAGAGGAAATTTCAACTCAAAATGGGCCTCCTAAAAAAATTAATAAAATAAAAAAATCATATTTATTAATTTTGGAGGAAGAAAAGAGAAAAATTATTTTTTTGTTTGTATTTTCGACATATCTCCCTGTGTTTTTACTCAAATTTCAATCGGGAGAGCTCGTTGGATGCAAAAGAAAATTATACATCCAACGAGAACCCACTTGACATAATTTTGATGGACCATGCTACCCCAAAAACAAGAAATACCTAAAAACACATGATAATGACATCATCATCACATTTTTTCAGGTATTTCTTGTTTTTGGGGTAGTGAGGTCCATCAAAAGTATGTCGAGTAGGTACTCGTTGGATGCGGAATTTAATTCTACATCCAACGAGCTCTCCCAATCAAAATTTGAGTAAAAACACGGGGAGATATGTCAAAAATACAAACAAAAAAGTAGTTTTTTTATGATACCTATCCCCAAATTNAATTAAATCCATTTCATTGGCTAACTCATGATGACATGGAATTTGAATTAGAGTTAAAAGGCCCATTTTGAGTTGAAATTTCCTCTAATGAATGTGTTCCAAGGATTTTGCGTTTCTGTTGAACTTATCATTTGTCCTTAGATATGTTTGTAGCCTTTAAACTTCTCATTCCTTTTCTAGTAGTTGAGACTTTTGTTAATAATTGTTTTTGTATCCTCAATGCTTTTCCCTTTTAGAGAAATAATCTCAAGCTTTCTTACTTGACAACTTTCATCCCTTCCTTGAGGTTTTCTTTCCAAGTATTTCTCAGCTTCTTTTATTGGACTGTCCAATATCTCTTTGGCTCCTTCCACTTCATTCATTAAATCATTGGTCTCTATCTTTCCTTTCATAATATGAACACGTTGTTCATTGATCACTTTGATAACATCATCAATTTGTCTTTGGTATTTTCGGAGTTGATATTTTAAGGAAAATATTTCTTCATTTGATTTAGCAACCCTTTCTTGTATTTCTTGTTTAGCTCCTTTCAATTATTTCTTCAGAAATATAATTTCTTTAGATAGCTTCTAATTTTCTGCATCCAATTTTTCAACTTCATATTCTAATGAATCAATTTTAAGTTCATTATTGTTTACATGTTTTATCCATCTCTTGTCGTTGACTGGTGAAGTATGCCACCATCCTCTTTGAATCTTCTTCTTTATTTTTCATAGTTTGCATGATTTTGGTTGAAATCATTTAAATTTTTATATAGTTTTTCTTTGAGTTTCAATAACACATCTTACATCTATGATAGAAGTATTTTACACACTGCCATTTTCATGAAACCTGTATGCTTTGCTTTGAGAATATATTTCCTTTTCGGTCATGTTTGTGTAATGATCTACCTTCCAATGATTAAACTAACTATGAAGGAACCTGCTCTGATATCAATTGTTGGAATTATTGATGATACTTAGAGGGGAAATCAATCAATATCATGTGTAAATTTAACTAATTTTTCACTTTACAAAATTATTCACCAATTTTGTTTTAGTCATAATAATAAAAAAACAAATGTGCGCAAATAATTTTGAAAATAACTTTATATAAAATATATGATTTACATAGAAAAATTGGAGATGCCAATATCCAATATGCGAGCACCAACTCACCTGACACCAATCTAATTTTTAGGACACTAATCCCACATACAAGCACCAACTTTTTTATTACAGGAAACAACTTGAGAGGACACCAATCATTTTATGTAAGCTCTATTGGTCACTCTATATGCTAGTTAAAAAGTATCACGCATAATGCTCAATATAAATTGTCAACCCAGGGAAGTATTTTTATTTCAAAGATAATTCACATTGTCTGTGCTTAAACACTAAGTAGTTGATGAACTGAATAAACTTTCCTACCTTTTTGTTTAGTCAAACTCCTCCCATAATTAAATTGATTTAAACTACCTATCTAAGAATTCAGAATTGCAATCACCTTCCTACAACTTCAATACATCAATAATGAATGATTCATGAAATAAATATCTAGACTTACTTTTGCAAGAAGTTAAATCCTAATTTACCAGACTATATGTAGATCCATCATGACTAGTTTAATCAGACCTTAATCTAGGAATGGGAAATAATAGGAATTGAACCAAACAACTCTAAGCTATATCTAACTGAATTAGCAAACCTGAGAAATACAAGTAATTGAAAGGAATTGAGGAATAGATTAACTGTTACAGCTATCACACACACACATAAAGGAAATTAACCTACACAGTCGGATGTCACACCACATTGCTGCAGCTTAAAGGAAATGCAAACACTGACTGTTCAAGGAAACGCAATGATTGAACATTACTGTTGCAGCTACTGAAAAGGAATGGATCTAATGTAACTTCCACACCACGCAACCAAATAATCAAAACATCTAATTAACTCGGTGATCTCTGTGGGACAACAGGCCCAGCCTTCGAACAACGATGCTGGAACTAACACAAGTTAAAAAACATAGATCTGAAGAATCCTTCTCCTTATATTAAAATGGTGGAATGAAAGTATAGTCTCTGATACAACTTACACAGTAAAATCTGATATCAACCAACCCTCGGCTCTGAATGTTTCCCAGTACTTATACATCAACAATCATAACCCTCGCCCACTAATATCGGGTAGCCATGAAGATATATGATATTTAGCTTGTCCTGTTACATGCGTTGTTATAGATGTGTGTGGAATTAAACAAAAGTAGAGAATATAGGAAATTATGTTGCTTGAGCCAGTAATGAATAACATAACCAATTTAAGAGATGCCCCAACGATTGTAGATAACTTTAAGCAGCGGTGCACTATTGCATCTAAGTCTATTGTAGCCACACCTGTTGCAACTCACGTGGAATGATGACCCTTGGTTGTACCCTGCGTGTAGAGATGGGACTGGTAGGTCATAGCTGACAATGGATGTTCATCTCCTCTTTAGACCACTCAAACTGCTACACCTGTATTCTCTCACAACTTGAACTATCTTTCTAAAATTACAGTGTGTTCACATAATTCAAGAAGCAAAGTCTTGATTATAGCAATCATGAGCATTAATAAGATGAAACAATAATTAATTATACCTATGAAGATTCAGGGATCAAGTGAGGAAATAAAATTTGTTAGGTGCGTAGAATGGAGTAAGATAAGACAAACATGGTATAATGGATTTGGTTAAAAAGGGGCATTTTAGGACTGAACATCTCCCCCCAACTGCTTTGTTGCATGTCCTCATGGAACAAGCTCCACTAGTCTGAATCATAGGCTGGAACTATACCTTGCTCATGGAAAGCTGAAAAGTTGTAGGAGGGTTCAGGTGGTTCCCTCCCATCTATATATCCATTATTAGCAACCGAATATTTCCAACACTGCTTCTCTTCTGCCTTTGTCTATGAAAATTCATCCCTATATGGCCTTTTTGGCCACCAAATAAGTGGGAATTTGACTTTAAGTCCCAACCAGTTAACTTCACACTTCCTCATACAGGTGATGTACCCCTCAACCCTACGGAGAGCCTATTTAAAAATCTTAAATAAATAAGGGTCCCTTTTCTTTATTGATGAAGGAGAATCCTGCCACCTATGCTTACTTCCTTCCAAAGCCAAATGTTGCTACCTGGAAATCTGGCTAACACAAGTGAAGATGACCTGCTCTTGAATTTTGACCAGCTACTGAGTCTGGATGGGATATTTAAGCCTCTGTTTTTGATGAGTACAAAGAAGGAGAGGGGATTGAGGTTCATGTCGAATCGAAATATTAGAGTTGGCCTCATTTTGAGAATATGTTTGGAAGGAATCCTCCCATTGCACATGATTTCTGCCAAAAGAAACAAAGGTCCTCAGCTATACATCTCCTAATTAAGGAATATGATTTGAATGACGGTCGAGGGGGCAAGCCATTTCATGCAAATAAAGTTCACATAGTAGGTTTTGCTCAGTGAAGTTTCTCTTTATAAAAGTTTCCAGAAATTGGGTAGAGGATGCCACCTCATAAGTTCTCCTTTCCTTTAATGCCTTCAATTTAAACCAAGTAAATTGTTCGTACAAAAATATAGGATAAGAGGGAGATGGAGCTCTAAAGCTCATCAATTCCCGGGAAAGAGTGTACAATTGATCTTTTTCCTTTTGCATGGACTTGAATTTCTACAACTCCTTCAACTCTTTATGTACTTCTTCCCAACGACACCTCTGGTATATTAACTCTTCTGCCCATCTTTCCCTCAATTCTCTGATAGTATTTCTATGCTGAACAAGGGGGGTCATTCCTTTTTTATATCTATCCACCTCAACTTTCCACTTATTTACTTCTATTTTTAGTCGTGAGAGTTCTTCTATTAAACCTTGAATCCTTCCCTCTCCCACATCCTTCTCCTCATCCAAATCTAAATTGACAAAGTCCTGGGAAGATTGCATCCACATCTTATCACGCAATGTTTCAGCCTGATTGTTTTGAATCGGAAGTGAAACAACTTCCTCTTCTATTAGTGGTCCAACAACTTATGCCTGCAAGGGTACTTCTGCAATCAATTCTGAGGATGTTGGTTCTTGTGTAACAATGCCTTCTTCCTGAAACCCCTTTTTTCAACTTCAACACCAATTGTGAAGATATTGGTTCTTGTGTAACAACATCTTCCTAGGTTCCAATCTCAGCATCTTCTTGAGTCTCGGTTGAAACTTCTTGATTCTCAGTTGTGGCTTCAACAGGGAGCTGCAGAGATGCTGGTTCTTGTGTAACAACTTCCTACTCTCCCAGTCCCTATGGCTACTTGGGTTGCTCTTGAGTTACTTCCATATCCCATGAAATATGAGAATGGTCCCTAAGTATTTCATTGTCCCCAGATAGATGAGATTGGTCCCTGAATGCTTCAGTGTCCCCTAATGCTTGGGACTGCATCTGTTCATCTTCTGCTAGTTCCAAATCGAGGATTATGTCTACCTCAAGGTTAGTGTCCCTAGCTGAATAGGAGTCTCAAAAAGGTTTCCTGAGGATGTTGGTTCTTATGTGACAACATCTTGATCAACTTCAACATTTTCATGTTGCTGAAGTTCTCCCTCCACTAGTTCTGTATCCTGAGATTGTTCTGGGGTCATAGTAAAAATTCCATAGTAAAAACTCCTAAGTTCAGGTTAGGTATTGTCTCGACCTCTAGCTCACTCACTTCCATTTGAGTAGTAGCCTCAACAAAAATTTCCAGGGTTGTTGGTTCTTGTGTAACAACACCCTGTGGCTGAGACTCTAATTGCTCATGTTCCCTTACCTCTATATCGGGGATCATTTCCACTTTTGGTTCATCTTCACCCCTCAATACCACCGTATATGTTTCTTTCTCTTCTCCAACTACCCATGTGGGTTTTTGTGCCACAAATGCATGCACTGTGAATTTATCTTGATTGATTAAAAATTTCTTCACACGTAGGGAAAACTACTTTTTCCAATTCTTCACCTTCCTCAACCAGAAGTGATCCTTCGACCTAATCTACAGCTTCTACCAGTGTGTGCAATCTCCTTTCCACCTGTTTCTTGCATGTTTCCTTCCATATTTCCACTTTCTTTTGGAGTGCTTGCACCTCTTCCTTCAACAGACCATTTTCAAACAAAAGTCCCTCAATTTGAGGTTCCTCTACAACAGGTTCTTGTGGGGCAGCATTTGTCATGGGTCTCAAGATGAGAAATTCAATATCTGCTTTGATTTTTTCCTATCTTTCCCACGCTGCTTCTACTACTGTGGCAGATCTGGATCTCCTTCTTCTTACTAGCCATGATGCCTGTACCTCTTCTTTTGATCTTGTTCTCTTCCTCTGTGGTAGAGGGGCTTCAAATTTTGCAGCTGATGTAGAAGGAATGTCTCCTATTTTAGCATCTTCTCGGGTCTCTGCCATCTCCATTTCCTCCTCAATAAGAGTTCCCATCCATTCAAGAGAGGATTCAATTATGACAACCTTTGCATCTCCTTCTGTCATCATATTTCCTACAGCCTTAGCTTTGACTGTCGTAGCATCCAATGCTGCTCCAGCTTCAACTTCTTCTGCGGGAGCTCCCAAATTCTCTATCCCCTCTATAGGGTTTGTTGCTGCTACAACCTCACCCAATTATTCTTCTTGGTTATCTGATCTTGTCTCATCCCCCCCCCCCCAACTGAATTGGAGGGGCTCTGATCCTCTTGCTCTTCTTTCATTCCCCCCAATTGTGCAGGTGCCTCCTCTTCTTCCTGTATTTGAACACCCCACAAAAGTGCAGGTGCATCAACTTCCTCCTCTATTGGAACACCATCCAAAAGTATAGGTCCCTGGTTTATTTAAGGTTGACCAGTAAATTGTTCCCAGGTTTGGTTCCTCCGAGCTAAGGCCCTTTAGTTAAGTAGTTTGATTAGGTCGTGATGGGTGAGAGAAGAATATGGGTGCTAGGATGATCTTACAAATCCCACCATGTGATGTAGGTCTTTAAATAGATAAAATGGAACATTGAGTAAATCCCTATGTAGTAAATGAGACAGTAGGTGAAACTAAGAATAATAAATAGTATGGTACCTACCTTCACATGTGATATACTTCTTAAGAAAAACTTCCACTTCATTCCAATGGTGAGGCAGTGACTGTAATACTATCCCTTGATTTGCTTGACGGATTTGTTCACCAGCAACCAGAAAATCCCGTAGTGCAGAAGCATTGCAGGTTCTTCTTCCAAACTAGGCCCTTACAATTTGAGGAAGGCCAGTAACCTCTGCTACAATATCCTCAGTAACTTCTATGTGTAAACCCTTGACCTCTGAATGGGTTTCTATGAGATTTAGAGAAAACTGTAGAGCTATTTCTTGATGAAAACCATTTAGACGTTGGAAAAACTCAGTCTAGCTAGTAGCTTCGAAGATGGAAAAAACCTCAGCATTTCTTCACAATTCCTGCGTGTTTGTAGGTTCATGTCAAGATGGGATACCCATGTTTCCTCTCTTTCTAAATGCTGGCATCAGCTCAACAAATTACAAGCCTAGAAATGGAGGTTACAACACAGGGACATGCGCGAACAACTGACTTGGTCGGAGTTGGGAAAATAAGGAAAGTTAAGACAGTCATAAGCAAGGAATCATTCGTAAGATTTGGCCCCAAATTAGGAAAAAGGTGACGGCTGTAAGATAATCTTGAGTACCCAATAGATCATGTGGATTGACAGTTAACGAAGCACATGTATAGTGACAGCTATAAAAAGGTAATCATGGTTAATTTTTTCAAATCTACGTATTGCTTAATCATGTAAATAATCAAAACCATACCTTAGTAATTATGCGTTGAACTGTGACTTCTCAAAGTAATACAGCGTGTCAGTGCAACCACCAAATTTAAACATGATTACGTGCATGCTACCATGATCTTCCTTATGGTGAACTAAAAGCTATCTTTTCAATATTGACAGAAACATAATTAAAGTTGTGAGGTGAGTCAAAATCAACAAAATCATGGGCGGCAGAAATTCCAGATGAATCTAGAGGAGTCATAGCTGCAGAAGATAGGAAAATTTTCTAAAATTGGCGTAGTTGCAGCCGCGAGAAATAGGGAAAATCTGCTAAAATTGGTAGAGTCGTAACCACGTGAAAGATGGAAATCTGTTAAAATTGGCAGAGTTGTAGCCGCGAGAAATAGGGAAATATGCTAAAATTGGCAGAGTCGCAGCCACGAGAAATAGGGAAGATGGGAAAAGTTTTACATAGTTGCAGCTGCGAGGGACGAAAAAAATAGGCAGATTTTACGGAGTTGCATCTGCGTGGAACAGGAAAAGTAGACATATTTTATGGATTTGCAGCTACGCAGAATGGGGAAATAGGAAAATTTTACAAAGTTGCAGTTGCGCGGAACAGGAAAATAAGCAAATTTTACGGAGTTGCAGCTGCGCAGAACGAAAAAAATAGGCAAAATTTTATGGAGTTGCAGCTGCGCGAAACTGTTCATCATTCAACAAAATTTTCTTCTTCAAGGAGATTTTTCCGAAACAGGAAATTGGAATAGGGGCTCATGGTCATTAGGCCTAGTCATGACCATTTTTCCTTAAGTAAAATTCCTTGCACATATTCTTCAAAGAAAACTGATCAAGCGTAAAGGAAAACAAAAATTGAAAAAAACAAAACATCAATTTATTTATGTACAATTTGTTTTGTGTGGAAATCACAGTGACTTTCTAAAGATTGACAGGGGCAGAGAAAGATTCTTGCCCTTGCGTTAACTGGTATCCAATATTAGTTGCAACCTGTGAAATAAACGTGTCCCTTTAGATTGGCTTGTCGTACAGTCGCAGCCTGTGACCATTAGAAAATAATGGTGTACAGTTTTCGTTGATGGTGACCAGGCGAACTGTACCATTATCAAATACTCTATCTATCTGATATGGACCCAACCATCTTGTGCACAACTTACCTTTGAAGTCCCTTTTAAATATTGAATCATATAATAATTCCCAGTATCCTTCACAAAATACTTTCTTCTTGATGAACCGATCGTGCCATTTGGACCACTGCTATTGAATCAATGCTATTTGATCCACCGCATCTATACGTTTTTCATCGATTTCATTTAATTGATTTAGTCTACTCCTCTGGGATTCTGTTACATATAAGCTTACATCCATGGTTGTCTTCTAAGTCTCAATTTTGAATTCGATAGGGAAGGCATTGCTCTTACCATACACCAAGTCATAGGGGGAGAAACCTATAGTACTGCGCCAAGTAGTGCAATATGCCCACAATGCTTCTGGAATCCTGTCAACCCACTCTCTACAGTGGCTTCTGACTATTTTAGTAAGGATAGATTCAATTACTTTGTTTGTACTTTCCACCTCGCCATTGGCCCGGGGATGGTAAGGTGAAGTTATCCTATGCTGAATATGGTACTTATGTAGAAAAGATCCTAATTTGTGTGACACAAACTGTAGTCCTCCATCTACGATTATTTCCTTGGGTACTCCAAAATGAGTGAATATTTCCCTGTACATGAAATCTATTACAGCCTAGACATTGGCTTTCACCAAAGCCACAACCTCCACCCATTTTGTCATGTAGTCAGTGCAAACTAAAATGTAAGTTTTCTGCTTCAAGGGAGGGTTGATAGGCCCATATGTCAAAAGGTTCAACCATCAACTGTGGTTGAAGAGGCATTTTGTCCAATCTGTTAGGTTGGCCCATTCTCTAACATCGTCACAAGCCTAAACATACTTCTTTGCATCCATGAAAACTGTTGGCCAATAGTAGCCCATTCTTAACACCTTATGACCTGTCCTCTTATCTACAAAATTTCCCCCACATGGCTCATCATGACAGGCCTTCAAGATATGGAAGAATTCATCCTCCCTTACACATCTTCTGATCTCAAGATCAAGACTTGTGTAGAAAAGATGACCATCTATCCAGCAATACCTGGCGCTTTGCTAAATAATTTTCCTTTTCTCTCTCTTTGACAAATGTGCTGGAATCTTGTCTACACCAAGTAGTTAGAAACATCTGCATACCAAGGGGAATGGGATGAAAATGCAAACAAATGTTCATATAGGAAATAATCTTCAACTAGTAAGCTGTCATCACTGTTAGTAAAATGAGATAAAAAATCAGCAACAACATTTTCTTTCCTAGGTCTATCAATAATGGTAATATTGAATTCCTATAACAGTAACAACCATCTAGTTATCCTAGCATTTGTAATAGGTTTGTTCATTAAATACTTGATGGCTAAGTGGTCAATGTGTACAAAGGTGGGGTATACAGTGATGTAGTGCTTGAATTTGTTAACGGAGTAGACAATGGCTAAAAATAATTTCTTTGTAACAGTGTAATTGAGTTCAGCAGGGGCCAAGTTTTTACTGATGTAGTAAATTGCATATGGTGCTTGACCATCTTTTTGTCCCAACACTGCTCTAATTCCAGTGTCAAAGGAATCTGAAGAAATGTGAGAAGGCATAGCCCAATTGGGACCCCTTAAGATAGGAGTTGTAAACAACATGTTCTTAATTTCAGTGAACGTTGTCTGGCATGCATCATTCCAAATGAACTGTACATCCTTCATCAATAAGGTAAATAAAGGAGAAGCTAGTTTGGAAAATTTTTCTATGAATCTTCTATAATAACTAGCATTCCCTAAAAAGATACATACCTCTTTCTATGTTCCAGGAGTGGGTATATTTTCAATTACCCTAATTTTGGATGGATCTACCTGGATACCATCAGCAGAGATAAAGTGCCCCAACACTACACCCTCGCTCATCATCATATGGCACTTTTCAGTGCTCAAATATAGTTGGATTTGCTCACAGCGCATTAAATATTTCTCCAACTTTTTCATGCCTCCTCAAAATCACTTCCATAAAGGGTAAATTCATCCATGAAAATATCCATACTGTCATTAACCATCTCTGAAAAGATGTCAATCACAGCTCTCTTAAAGGTGGTAGGTACGTTGCACAAACTGAAGGGGAGTACCCTGTATGCAAAGGTACCTTAGGGATAGGTGAAAGTGGTCTTGTCTTGGTCCTTAGGATCAATATGGATTTGATTGTACCTGCTAAACCCATCCAGAAAGGAGAATAACTTCTTCTGAGATAGGGTGTCAAATACCTGATCAATGAAAGGAAAAGGAAAATGGTCTTTCTGCATTGCCTTGTTTAACTCTCTATAATCTACACAAACTCTCCATTTCCCATTCTTCTTGGGTACTATCACGAGTGGAGAAACCCACTCACTATCTGAAATCGGGTATATAAACCCTTCTTCCAAGATTTTTTGAATTTGCTCTTTCACTATGTCCCTAAGATTAGGGTTCATCCTTCGTTGTGGTTGGAACACAGGCTGGGAGTCAGTCTTGGTGTAGATATTGTGGGTGCACATATTAGAAGGGATAACCTTCATATCCATGTACTCCCAAGAAAATTCCTCTTATGATTTTTCAAGAGAATGATCAGGCATTCCTGTTCATCAGGAGCGAGATTGAGATTGATCTTCAGTGTTTTTCTCGGCTCTATCTCAACTGGAACACTTTTCAAATTTTTCAGCACTGGAATTATGTGGGTGTCACTGACTAATGTCTCCTCTGTGGGATTTTCTTTCTCTACTTCACCTAGAGTACTTTTCAGGATCTGATAAATTTGTTTGTTGACAGAAATGGGCTCACTGATGAAACTATTAATGGCATCGTCCTCTATTTCATCCTTGAAGGTTAAGGCCTTCCCTATTGTTAACAGTGGTTGAATTCCCTCCTCTTCCTCTAGCTCCATCCATAATGGAATTTCAGCTTCTAGACTAGGTCGAGATGGAGGATACAAGGTAATTTTTTTTGTTTTGGTCCCAGCTGAGATGGTCATAGGCCCTGACCGACAATTGATGCAAGAATCTGCTATGGCTAACTAGGGTATTCCCAAGATCAATGGGTGTCCCCCTAGCTGGGACTTAGGTTGTAAAACCAAGAAGTCAACAGGGTATTCCCACAAGTCAACTGAGACAACAAGGTCATCCAAGATTCCCTTCACTACTACATTTCGATCCAAAATCTGACAGAAAAATCCGATGGCGCGTGGATTTCTCTTTTTAAACTTACCAAAAATCACAAGGATACATTTTTTTTTTGTTAATGTGGCCACAAGCATCGGTTAAGCGACGGATATTCTCATAACTGTCTGTTAAGAGACGGCGCATTAGTAAGCGTCGCTTAAGCGCTGACGCCTTTAATTGGTCAACTATTTAACATGGAAAGCATCGTCGCATATCCAACGCTTAGGTTCATTTCCTACACACACTCATATAAATAGATGTAGGCCTAGGTTCATTATCTCACACACTCACTCTCACACTTATCTCTTAGACAAGAATGCGATATTCCTAAGGGTTTGTTTTTTGGCCTTGTGCTTTTGTAGGGATCTTCCCACTTGGTCTTGGATTTTGGTCTTGCTCTTTGGTGATTTCTCTCTTGAAGTATCTCTTTGTTAATAATTTCTTGGTTTAGGGTTTGGTTTTTGGCCTTGTGCCTTTGTGGGGATCTTCCCACTTGGTCTTGGATTTTG
>LPNX010609210.1:3263-26143 GCA_001517045.1 Pseudotsuga menziesii
TTATGTGACGTTGCCATAATGCCCAATATTTGACACATTAATAATGCCTGTTTGGATGTTTAGAAAATTTCTTTAAGAATTTTCTTGATATATATATATATATATATATATATATATATATAGTCGTTTGACAAAAGAAATGGTTTAAACCATCCACAATCTACATAGTAATGTAGAATGTCATGTTGCATTATGATGTTTATCAGGGTTTATGTTTCACTGAGACGTTATCGAGGGTTATATCACATTACAACGTTAAACCATGGGTTGTTACAATGTTTGGTTGGTATATGTCAACACAACCGGAGATGTGAGATGTGACACATTAATAATGTGATAGTGGGTGTTTAATAAGAATTATGTCGCATTNCAACTCGAGATGTGATATGTGACACATTAATAATGTGATAGTGGGCATTTAATAAGCATTATGTCGCATTGTGTCGTTTATCACATGTTATGTTACATTAGCGACATTCATCAAGGGTTTTGTCACATTGTGATATTTGTCAAGGGTTATGTCACATTGCGATAATGCCCAATATTTGACACATTAATAATGTCTGTTTGGATGTTTAGAAAATTTCTTNGAGATTCATCAAGGGTTGTGTCACATTGTGATATTTGTCAAGGGTTATGTCACATTGCGATAATGCCCAATATTTGACATATTAATAATGTCTGTTTGGATGTTTAGAAATTTTCTTTAAGAATTTTCTTGATATATATAAATATAGTCATTTGACAAAAGAAATGGTTTAAACCATCCACATTCTATATAGTAATGTAGAATGTTATGTCGCATTGTGATGTTTATCAAGGTTNCTTGATAAAAGAAATGGTTTAAACAATCCACATTCTATATAGTAATGTAGAATGTTATGTCACATTGTGATGTTTATCAAGGTTTACATTTTACTACGACATTAATAATGTGTCTTTGGATGTTTAGAAAATTTCTCTAATAATTTTCTTGATATATATATATATATATATATATATATATAGTCGTTTGACAAAAGAAATGGTTTAAACCATCCACATTCTACATAGTAATGTAGAATGTATGGCGCATTGTGATGCTTTTCAAGGTTTACATTTCACTGCGACGTTATCAATGGTTATATCACATTACGATATTAAGCCATGGTTTATTACACTGTTTGGTTGGTATATGTCAACACAACCAACCACATTAAATTAATAATGTGTCTGAATACGCCGATAGGTGTAAATTTATGCACATACTTTTTATATTAATGTTTTTCCCTATAGTATGTGCATAAATTTACGCCTATGTATCACATGTGACATAACCCTTGATTAATATAATAAGTATGTGCCTAATAATTTAACGTGACATAAAATTAAATAATGTGTCGGCACATACATTAAATTAATTAATGTGAAAAGAAATTAATTAATGTGGTATATTTTCATCATCGTCGCTGTCGTAATGGCTTAATCTCGTCTTCATTACACATGTGACATAGCGCTTAATGTTAATTTAATAGTAATAATCCATTATGTCGCACCATGATGAAGCTGATGAGGATGAGGGTAATGATGATGATGATGATGATGAAAATGAGGATGATGATGGTGGTGATGAGGATGAGGGTGATGATTATGATGATGATGATGATGATGAGGATGCCGATGGACTTCATGATCCATCATGGACATATCTCCAAAATAGTAATAAATTATCCTCATCAGCATCATCATGGTCGTCATCATCACCCTCATCCTCATCCTCATCCTCATCATCCTCATCCTCATTCTCATCATCATCATCATCATCATCATCATCCTCATCAGCTTCATCATGGTCATCATGGTCATCATCATCATCATCATCATCACTGTCATCATCCTCATCCTCATCCCCCTCATCATCATTGTCAACCTCATCATTATCATCACCCTCATCCTCATCATCATCATCATCACCCTCATCCTAATCATCATTATCATGGTCATCATCATCATCATCACCCTCATCCTCATCACCACCATCATCATCCTCATTTTCATCATCATCATCATCATCATTACCCTCATCCTCATCACCACCATCATCATCCTCATTTTCATCATCATCATCATCATCATTACCCTCATCCTCATCAGCTTCATCATGGTCATCATCATCATCACTATCATCATCCCCATCCTCATCCTCATCATCATCATCGTCAACCTCATCACCATCATCACCCTCATCCTCATCATCATCATCATGCTCATCATCATCATCATCATCATCACCCTCATCTTCCTTCTTCATGAGCTTCATCATGGTCATCATCATCATCGTCAACCTCATCATCATTATCACCCTCATCCTCCTCCTCATCATCACTCTCATCCTCATCCTCATCATCATGGTCATCATCATCATCATCATCATCATCCTCATCACCATCATCATCATCCTCGTCCTCCTCATCATCATCATCATCATCACCCTCATCTACATCAACTTCATCATGGTCATCATCCTCATCCTCATCATCATCATCATCATCACCCTCATCCTCCTCCTCATCATCACCTTCATCCTCCTCCTCATCATCATCATCATCATCATCATGGTCATCATCATCATCACCCTCATCCTCATGGTCAGCATCATCATCATCATGGTCATCATCACCATCCTCATCATCATCATCATCACCCTCATCCTCATGGTCATCATCATCATCATCATCATTATCATCATCATATTCATCATCCTCTTAATCATCACCATCATTGTTTATCATCATATTAAACATCACCCTCATCCTCATCATTATCATCACCCTCATCCTCATCATCATCAACCTCAATCCTCATTAGCATCGTTCATCACCCTCATATTCATCATCATCATCATCTTCATCAACATGCTCATCCTCATCATCATCATCGTATTCGTCATCCTCCTCGTCATCACCATCATCCTCATCATCACCCTCATCCTCCTCCTCATCATCACCCTCATCCTCATCATCATCAACCTTGATCCTCATCATCATCGTCATCACCCTCGTCCTCATCATCATCATCATGGTCATCATCCTCATCATCATCATCATGGTCATCATCATCATCATCATCATCATCATCCTCATCATCATCATCATAGTCATCATCCTCCTCATCATCACCCTCATCCTCCTCCTCATCATCATCATCGTCATCGTCAGTGTCTTCATCGACACCCTCATCCTCAACATCATCAACATCCTCCTCCTCCTCATTATCATCATCATAATCCTCATCCCCATCCTCATCATCATCATCATAGTCATCATCCTCCTCATCATCACCCTCATCCTCATCATCATCATCATCATCATCATCATCACCCTCATCCTCATCCTCATCATCATAGTCATCATCCTCCTCATCATCACCCTCATCCTCATCATCATCATCATCATCATCATCATCACCCTCATCCTCATCATCATCGTCATATTCATCATCCTCTTCATCATCACCCTCATCCTCGTCATCATCATCACCCTCATCCTCATCATCATCAACCTCGATGCTCATGAGCATCGTTCATCACCCTCATCCTCACCATCATCATCATCTTCATTGATACCCTCATCCTCCTCCTCATCATTGTATTGATCATCCCCCTCATCATCACCATCATCCTCATCATCATCATCACCCTCATCCTCATCATCATCAACCTCGATCCTCATCATCATCATTCATCACCCTCATCCTCACCATCATCATCATCTTCATTGACACCCTCATCCTCATCATCATCACCATCCTCATCATCATCATCATCATCCTCACCCTCATCCTCCTCCTCCTCATCATCACCCTCAACCTCATCATCATCATCATGGTCATCATCATCATCACCACCATCATCCTCATCATCATCATCATGGTCATCATCATCACCCTCATCCTCATCATCATCATCATAGTCATCATCACCATCATTGTTCAGCATCATCTTCATCATCACCATCATCCTCCTCATTGTCACCCTCATCCTCATAATCATCAAGCTCGATCCTCATCATCATCATTCATCACCCTCATCCTCATCATCATCATCATGGTCATCGTCGTCATCATCATCATCATCATCACCCTCATCTTCATCATCATCATCATAGTCATCATCCTCCTCATCATCACCAGCATTGTTCACCATCATCTTCATCGTCACCATCATCCTCATCATCATCATCATCACCATCCTCATCCTCATCATCACCCTCATCTTCATCATCCTCTTCACCCTCATCATCCTCATCCTCATCGTCTTCATCGACAACGTCATCCTCAACATCCTCAATATCCTCATCATCAGCATCATCATCACCATAATCCTCATCATCGTCATCATCATCATGATCATCATCATCATCATCACCCTCATCCTCATCCTCATCATCACCATCATTCTTCACCATCATCTTCATCGTTCACCATCATCTTCATCGTCACCATCATAAATAATACTTTTTCTAATAATTATTTATATTTATTATTATATATTTGAATAATTAAATAAACATTATTATTGTCATTAATATTTTCTAGATATGTCCATGGGCCCACCCGTTACTAGCAAAAACCACATTAAAGTAATAATGTGTCTGAATACGTCGATAGGCTTAAATTTAGGCACATACTTTTTATATTAATGTTTTTCCCTATAATATGTGCTTAAATTTAGGAGTATTCACACACATTATTAATTTAATGTGGTTGTTGCTAGTTTAAATAAAGATACCATGATAAGTGAAACAACCTTTTGTTCCCAGGATTACACAATTTAACAGTTGAGCAAAACACAACAAACTACTTCAGATTTATTATTCTCTGCTTAGAGAGAAATCCTAAAATCACCCATTTTTTTTTTTTATTATTAGTAAACTTGTTCTGCACGCCTTGAAAAATATTGATCGAGTAATGTCAAATGTGGTTCTGACAAGTTCGAACACCACCGCAAAATAATTCAAATTCACTAGTGAAATGAAGTTCCTTCACATAACTTATGAGCAAAAACGCTTCCCGTGCAGCCCGTGGCCTCGCTGTAATCCGACATTTTAACGAATAGCATTCAATCATTAAATGTTTCCTGAACCATAAAAGAAACCAATTATCATCTCTCAATGAAGAATTCATGAGTCGTTACCTGGCTTCTGTCAGATTGTTATTAGCAAATAGCAGGTATAGCTTTTACTAGTCGATATGTTCATCACCACTGATCGTGACTGACTGTCTGTTTTTGCTGTAGCAGCAACTGATTTGAAGAAGACTGAACAGCGATGAACAACATGAAATCCAAGCCTAGGCAGAGTTGGACTAGTATGTTCAAAGTGAAGCCCTCAACGTCTGACAATCAAGGCAATCAAGGCTACGCATCGTCAAATTCCTCAGCTATTTCCGTCCAGCGACCACGCTACGAAGGTGAGTATGCGCTGCAACTCCAACATCCTCTTCTTCTTTGATTTGATATGATAGCATCGCCGCCGTATCATTCTTTTTCTTTTTGTTTTGGGTGATCTTAGATAAATCCAATACAACGTTTTTCGGCGGTAGTCAGATCTGTGCTGTAATGTACAATGGACGGTATTTAGATAGATAATGTGCATAGAATTATTGTTCTCCCCACAATATTGTTGATGTAGACAAATCCTATTCTTATAAAGAAACTTGGATTTTAGCAGCAGGCATGGGAATATCGATTTGGAATTGATATGTTTATTTAATATTAGTGTAGCTCACCACGTTTGAATGATAAGTTGTAATCAATGCCTCTCCAAATCTCGTGTTAATTCGGCCTCTTCATACAGGTACATCATCGGCGAATGAGGAAAGGAGCTGGCATAAAACAAAGCCGAGGTGGAAACCAACAAAAGAACAGAAGAGGATATTAATCAGAAGAGGATATTAATACCCAAATTTGAGTCTAGCATGGTAAAACCTTCCAGACATGAAATCAAAAGAATCACAGCTCAGCTACAAGAGTTCGGACAAGTTGAGGACGCTAATGTCTTCTATTGGTTCCACAACACAAAGTACAGAATATTCAATCGTGTAGAGAGAACAGAAAAGAACACGAAAGCAATCATAAACGTTGCTAGTAACACTGCTGATTCGCTGTACAACACTGGCGAATCGTACTCTTCTTATGTGCTGGAAGATCCATTTTTCACACAGGATGATCCATTTTTCACACATCAGGATCGATTTTTTCACACTGGAGAATGGTACTCTTCTTATGATCCATTTTTCACACACGACGATCCATTTTTCACACATCACGACAATCCATTTTTCATACATCAGGAGGATTTCCATATGCAAATGAATGAAGAAATGAGTAATGATCAATGCAGTTCCATGCAGGCAGTCGCAACTGCAGCAGGAGTGTTTAATGAAGGTACATTCGGTGACACCACCCGAATATCTAATACCCCCAGTTCGATATTTAGTCTATTATGTTTACTCTGCAGCATATTTAGTCTGTAGAGTATTATTATGAGTATGAATAGTTGGATTACATATAACTGTTATATAAAATATTGACAAATAAAATTGTAAAAAAAAAAAATCTATACAATTAATTGCACAAGCATGTACTAAAATGTTAATATTGGATTTGTTATTTTGTGAAATTATATATGTTTTATTATGACAAAGTTTAAATGGGTACAATTCCTGAGTTATAGAGGAATATTTGTCACAAGGTTGTGGGTTTCAATTTGGTTGGATCTATTAAAGTTAGGCTTATGTGTATAGAGTGCCTACCTTTAGTTAATGGGTAAGATACAATTTGGTTGGTTGTATTAAAGTTAGGTTTATGTGCATAGAGTACAGACCTTTAGTTTAATGGGGAAGATCCCTAAAGGTTATTTGACACTAGGTTGTGGGTAAAGTCACCCTTATGTTTAAAGATTGTTTACCCTCAGCCTAATGGATAGTTTAATGGGATTGTGACTTATGTTTATAGACTATTGAACCTTAGTTTTATGAGTAGGATCCCCTATACATAAGGTTATTTGTCATGAAGTTGTGGGTAAAGTTAGCCTTATGTGTAAAGGATGTTTACCATGAGCTTAATGGATAGTTTAATGGGTAGGATCCATGAGTTACAAAGGGATTATGTTTATACAATATCAACCCTGAGTTTAATGGGTAATATTCCTGAGTTTATTTGTCATGAGGTTGTGGGTTCTAGTTTGGTTAGGTCTATTAAAGTTAGGGTTATGTTTATATAGTTTCATGGGTAGGACCCTTGAGTTACAGAGGGCTATTTATGTTTATAGATTTTAAAGGGTAGGACCCTTGAGTTAGAGAGGGCTATTGATTTGTGATGAGGTTGTGGGTTCCAGTTTGATTGGGTTTATTAAAGTGAGGCTTATGTTTACACACTGTCTACCCCGAGCTTAATAGATAGTTTAATGAATAGGATCCCTGAGTTACAAAGGGCTATTTTAGGATGAAGGGCTATTTGTGATGAGATTGAGAGTTTCAGTCTCAATGGCTCTATTAAAGTCAGTCTCAATAGTTTAGTGAGTAGGATCACTGAGTTACAAAAGGCTATTTTTCATGGGATTATGAGTATCAGTCCCGTTGGCTCTATCTAAGGCAGGCTTATCATTTATGTTTATAGACAGTTAGCACCAAACTTATTTGGATGGTTGATTCTTTAGTTCCCTCCATCAAACACACAAAGAGCAGAATCATCCATGGCTGACAGAGCTTCTAAATTTCTTGTGTAGCAAAAAGAAATTTCCATTAAAACCAACACGCAAAGTTGATTGATATATCCCATTGACACAATTAGTGCTTTTGCAAACATAATATGTATCTATGACTGCTAATATTTCCTGCAAGAACAGGCGGGAGCTTCAGCTACGAGCATTTAATACCTATACTGATAAATAAGATCCCTGTTGAAGTTCCCGTGGGATCAATAAACGTAAGGGATGCCTTTGGTGAAAATGCAGTTTTGCTTCACTCCATAGGCGAGCCGATTTTAGTGAATGAATGGGGTTCACCTTGGAATGTCTGCAGCAAGGAGCTGAGTATTACGTGGTATATATGATGCCCAAGCAAATTTCGATACCACTATATTTTGAATAGTTCTCAAAATATTTCTAGATATAGGGTCTAATTTTACTGAACTGCTGTGGCCGATGGTTGCTGTTTCAGTTCGATTTGGAATTACCTGCTGTTGCTTATCTTAAATGTCAATTTGTGTTGAGACTCCTATTTCTGTAGCTAGCTTTATATTTGCATACTCTGCGTTATCTAGCTTTATATCTGCATACTCTTCGTTATCTATCTTTATATCTGTAGCTAGCTTTATTTCCATTGTAGTTGGACTGTATTTCTGTATTGCCATTATATTTGCAAAATGTTGGTTAGTTTGAATATCTCAAATATTGTGTTGGCTTCTATTTCTGTATATAACTTTACTTCTGTATCAAACTTGATGTTTAAGATTGTTCTTAACTTTGTCTTTGGGGAAGAAGGCAATTATAGTCTCTATAACAAAAATTTAAATGTTCTAGCAGTTGTTAAAGGTCATTGTAATGCTCCATCTTCCCTCCACTGCATTTTACAAATATCAAAGTGGCTGTCCATCTACGAGCACAAAATTCTTTTCTGGTTGTTAATCTATATTTAAAACATTTACCAAACCTTTGAATCTCAGCCAGGGACAGTATTGAATATCGAAAGAGGAATTGACATTTTATTAACCTTGTAAACGTTTATTGACTTTATAAACAACATCCTCACATGCGGCGAACTCCACCTATTTGCAAACAGACCGATACAACTTATTAAGGCCATGTTTCTTTCAACATCTCAACTCAGTTAACTCATATTGCTGAATTTCGGTCATATAATTGTTTTATATTTTTTTGCTAGACGGAAATAGATATACAATGTATATGACGGTGTATTGCAGTTCTTCGTTCTCTTTAACTTTTTAGAATTGACTTTACTGGAAAACAAGTAAAAAACCAATTACTAGTCAGTTACAACATTTACACAAAGCCATCATTTATTACGTGTCAAAATAATAGGCTTATAAACATAAACCAATAGACAATAGTCAACCCATACTTTTTACATTAGCGAATGTTCTTTTATAATATCTCCCAATACAACATTTTATCGAATGATATTTTAGTATTTATTAGCAATTCAATATTTTGGATTTGTAATTTCTTTTATTTTGTACCATGGAACATTTTGGAGGCATTTGTTATTTTATTAGTGGTGAATATAAACTAGCCTAGATCCAGCTTTACCTGGCTCTATCATGCGCCGAGAGGGATCAAATATTTCGAGGTGCAAACCCTTTTTTAGAGTGCAATTGTTGAAGCAGAAACACCTTCTGTCCACATAAATACAGGTACGCCTCTTTCACCTCTGTCTTCACTCACTGTT
The DNA here is from genome assembly GCA_001517045.1 of Pseudotsuga menziesii. NCBI lineage: Eukaryota > Viridiplantae > Streptophyta > Pinopsida > Pinales > Pinaceae > Pseudotsuga > Pseudotsuga menziesii. The sequence continues at coordinate 12,711 of LPNX010609210.1, forward strand.
GAGTACTCCAGACTTTGTTCACCATACCTGGGTGGTCCAAATGTGACACTAAACCATTGGGACTTGGCATCGTTGGTGATTAAGCAAATTAATATTGCATTGTAGGCATGTACGGTTTCAAATCGCTAGTTAAAATAACGCTGACCAGTTACAATATCATGCATTTGAAGATTAAACTTGTTAGTAATCCGCAGCATATCTCGTTTACCAAAGATCTGCACAAATTTCATAAATTATTTTCAGTCGATTATTACATATATAATATCTTTCCTGGCTTCCTTGGTTTCCAGAAAATTGAACACCCACCTTGTTATTATCCGCTCTTCCACTAAAGATGGCAGTTGATGGCTCTGGGTGAGTGGGTGATCTCTGCACATATTTCCAAATTCGATTTACTATAATGTATTGTTTTTAAAATTCAAACTGTGATATTGCAACACTCAATAAATTATAATAAGATTACACGTCCACCAATGCGCCAGCACATTGCCCAGTCCCACTTTTCTTGATTAGCACAAAAAATATCAACTGTTTTTGAATGAATAAATATTGGATGTAACGAAAAACAGATACTCACTAAAAATTCGCCAATGTCTTCCCAGAAAACTCTATTGTCTGTTGAAATGTGGACACAATTCAGCTGTTCAGGCAGACTCAATCCTTCAATCCTCTGCAGATCCCAACATCCCTCCGCTTTAAACTCTTCCATTGATGCAACGCCTTCCATATTCAGGGTTTTCAGGTTACAACAGTCATTGATGTTGAGATATTTAAGATTTTGTAGCTTTGAAAGACTTGTTAATATCTTCAATTCCGGGCAGTTTTGCAGGTTTAAGCTTACTACTGCTGATGGCAAGCCATTTAAACACATTAACCTACTATTCTCTGAAAGATCAATAGTTTCGAGGCTAGGGTAAACACCCTCAGGAATGGATATCTCGGCTATGGATGTGTTCTTTAAGATGAGATCTCTTAATCTCATGCCAACTCTCATATGTATGTTTTCAACATCCAACAACCCCTGCTCCTGGAAGCTAAAGTTAGCTATGGGACAACCGTCTACAGCCAAAATTTCGATATTTGGCGCCGCAGTTCCTTCTGCTAAGATTTGCCGTAGATGGCAGCATCGAATCAGATACAACTCTCTTAAATCCCTCAACTTGGCCACGGTAAGCGGTATCTCTTTTAACGCTGGGCTCCCTACTTTTATTTGTTCTAAGTTATCGAGGTGCTCCAAGTTGTGTGGTAATTGTAATAAACCAGTTCCTAGTAAATTAAGATATCTTAAATGCCTTTGATGGGGGTTTTCTCCGGCAACAATGCCAATTTGTTGCCTGAGAAAATCTCCAGAATTATGCGATTTGATTCAACAGAAACCAATGTTGCAAATTCCATGTCATTGTCCAGGAACAACTTAAATTATACGCATTCGCATACGTGAGACAAATCTGTAATTGCTCTCAGCCTTATTCCGAAGATCCATCTTGTACGTATTGTTTTGAAGTGTGTATAAGTGTTTTGATTTACTTACAAATATATATATATATATATATATATATATATATACACCTAAGATTATTAATTATTAAGCCGACTTGTATATATATAGATATATAAGCAGACTTTTTTATGTGACACGTGTCATCTCCACTTTGAGCACTGAATTACACTTCTACCTCATACCGGGCTGTAGAATGCGCCTCAATTAGAAATTTTTTGAATAATATTTGTTTGATTGATATTGAATTAGGATAAAATTTTATTTATATTTAGCTTTTGATATTTAATATATTTAAAATTTTTGGATAAATGTTTTGAAAAAATAATTTTATTTGCTAATTTTTTATTTTTTTGAAAATTATTGATTGGTATTGTTATATGGTAAGGTTTTTGTTTCCTTTTAAATATATCAAACACTCTTTAAAATATTAATTTTAGTGTTGCTTACATCAAAGACTCTTATATAATGGATTTATTTAATATTAAGCATTATTAAATATAGATTAAAATAAGTACACTTTAAACCTTGATTTGACTATAAACATATTCACAAGTAACATCAAACACACACTTCAAACCCATAGATTGATAACAAATAAACCTTCACTAAAACACATATTCAGTAACTCAAATAATTATGAAAAATTTATGATCTTGAGAATTTTGTTTAAATGTGTTTGAGATAATGATATAAAACATATGCATATTCTTAATGATTAATTATTGTAATTAATCACATAAAAGTAAATGCCAATAAATGTCCCTTTCCTAGCCTAAGAATATATTGCCACTTTAACAGTGCCATGGAGAAATTATCTCGGGTAGAGGCCAATCCCTATATTTTAGGACCCACACTAATTCATTTTTAGGACCCACACTAATTCATGGCAGTCCCACCACCAGTTCACCCTAGTTTGTGTTGAGTTATGCTATGATGGGCCAGAGTTAGTTCAACTTCACTTAGCCTAGCGCCAACTTTGCATGATTTATGGAGATTGGTTTCCTTTGCTCACATGCCTTGGTGAGTTAAGTGATTCTAATGTGTTTTAGTTGTCCCGAGTTGCATTGGTGAGCCTCTAGTGGTGATTTTCAAGAGGTAGTGATTTATGGATTCCAAGTCGTGGAATTCGATCCACTTTTAGAGGATTCAAATTGTCTTCATTTTGTTATGGATGTATTACATACATGTTAGTTCCTACAGAGTTATGGTTATGTTGTTATTTTTTTTGCCTCTTGTATGAATAATTTCACCATTACTTTTTGACGGTTCTTGCGTTAAAATTTTCCCTCATTCGTTCATTATTTTCACAGTGAGGTTCAATCTAGCCCAATAGTCCCATGGCTTTGATAATTTTACATGGTAGCAGAGAAGGTAATGCCAATTTCAATCCATAAAAACTTCGATTGATGCCTCATAAGAAACTGCATTCCACATAAATATTGGTATCTTTGCCTTGTTGTCTTTGGATTTATCGAGGGAAGTCTAGCTTGGTATGAACCACCTTGATAATGTGTGCATGTTGAAGCAGAGTGTGATTGAACTGAGTTACCTTTGAAATTGAGAGTTTTTTGCAAGTTATTTGAAGAGTTGAAAAGAATTATGATACTCCTAAAGACAAAAAAAGGAGAATTCAACATCCTTGATTTGAGGGGAGATATTTAGATTTTGTTGTGCAACAAAGGTCTGTAAAGGGTCACTATGGGAAAGGAGGTTGAACCCTAACAACCTTTAGAGAAATCTAAGTAGCTGAACAAATTGGATGAAGAATTTGGTTTTATGTGCATTCATATCTCCATGGAGTTATTGTTCAACATTGATGGATTGAAAACACGAAGGGAAGTATGGCATAAGCTCGAATCATTTTTTGGAAAGTAGGATGAGCAAAGAGGGAACATTTTGGAGAATTAGTTGATTTCTCTTGAACCCAACAGCTTTGAAACCCTCCAATAGTTCTTCTGCAAGTTCAAGTCTTTGCTCATGTAGTGCAAGGAGTGTGCAATTGACAACAAGGATGAGTAATTGGTGATATCAATTCTTAGAAAGCTTGGCTATGAATGTTCTGTATTTGTGTCCTCCTTCTACTCTAGTAGATTGACAACCCAAAACTAGTTAATTCCCTAATTTGATGCATTCAGTGAATGCCTCATTCAAGATCAAGATAGGTCGTTCCATATGGCAACACTAAAAGCCTCCAAATATCTAGCTCTTTTGGATGGGGAGACAAAGAATGCACAGGATATTGGAAGACTGAAGGGAAAGGACACAGATAATACTGGATTTGAGCCAAAGGAGGATTTTAATCCATTAGGTGGAGCCTCAGGTTCCAAGCAGGAAAAGTAGAAAAGGTCTGAATAGATTAGTTGTTCGTATTGTAATAAAGGAAACCATTCAGAGAAAAAATATATTTAGAAAACAATATATCAATTTTCCACACTTCTTGAAAGATACTGTATTTGCCTCCTAGATTGCGCAAGGAAGATTGATTTTCATGTCTGTTCCCTCTACGGGAGAGAGGACGCGTATATTGCTGCTATCTAATCCGGGAAACTAGCCCCATGAAGCAAATTTTATTCAATTCATTCGCATGTTCATTGTAATTAATTATCAAATGTAAATGCAAAGATTTAAACACAAGAATACTTATCTTATGAAGAAGATCATCCTGCAACCAGCTATGTTGCTGCAACGTTCCACCCAGACATAGGCCATTTTGCCCCTTAATCTCTCAAGAACACTTCCACCACCGAGTTGGGCATGATTCCCATGAGGAATAAGGAAATCAAGTAGGCTCACGCATAACCAAAGATATGTTAACTCTCAACCAGTCCAAAGCTATGTTTGGGTTTATCAGGATACCAAAGGGATGGAAAGGCTTGGTTGCTATGCTAGTGAGCTCAACCACAGAGCTATCGACACCTGCACAAGATTTGACTTGGCTTTCCCAACACATACACACCCAACACAAGGAATCATCCCCTTCTCTGATGTATAATCCCTCAGGATGTGCAGTAAGGAATAATCATCCCTCAAGATCCCTCAATGAGGTTCCTCATGCCCTAGATTTATCAAGCAGTTTACCTATTCCACCCTTAACTAGATTCAGACCAAATCAAGGAGCATAACAATTCAAACAAAGGAAAGGGTGCACATACAACAATATACCAATTGTTGATCCTTAGAAAAATGTTGGGAAACCCAAAAAATGGATTTAGAGATGGAGAAAAACACAAAGGAGAGAAATACGATCTCAACAATCATTTAATGACACCACTGAGTCAAAACAGACCTCTGCAAAAACCCAAATTGTATTTCTAATTTATGAAGGCGACTATGGCAATACGGGAGCCAAAATGACTGTTATAAACCCCAAAACGTGAATCTAGCTTCTTGACCACTCAGCAACGTAAAAACAGTTCCGAGCCATTGGAGAATCAATGAAAACCCAGGAAAACATAAACCTTCCTTTCCCACTTACTGAACAATACCAAAATGAATTTTTGGGCATGCAAAAATGAGAAAAATGACTCCCCATGTGAAGGATGAACACACATGAAGCTTCAGCTACATGAAGGAGAATGGTGAGGAAAAATGGAAAATGTAGTCGTATGACTAAATGGGCATGCATTTTTGGTGTTAACTTGCCCCAAAAGTCAAAAACGTTTTTCCTCAAAAATGGGTTTCCCCAAATTTCAATTTCCTCCCCATACTCTTCCCATCCCCATGCAATAACTACTTCAACCAATTTCTAGAAAAACTAAATGATTGAATGAATGAGACAAGAAAGGTAGTCGACAGTTTAATGCGTTCTTCCATTGACATTTGGATTTTTCCCATGGGCCCCAGAGGTTAAATATTTCCCCCTCCTTATCCTTAGGAAGTCATGCCCCCATCTCATTATTTGTTGCAGACATTACTAGTTGGGGTTTTCAATTAAATTGCATATTTACATGATTCCAAAACTATAATGTGTCGGCTAGCGTGAAATACCATCGGCAACGATTTTAGTCGCCGAAACATAGAATGCTAAATCAATGGTGGGGATTTTTCCTTTAGGTGCACACCATGATTATTTACAATATATACATCATATACATTTAATGCAAATGGGGTCAAAACTAGGGTGTTACACTGACCCTAAAAGAAAGACCAATTATCATAAGAGATGCCATGAACTAAATGATGGGTTTTCAACATATCAACCCTTCCTAATTGGTTCAGGAGCCTCCAACCACATGGTTTTCTCCAAAGAATCATTTTCTTCATTAAATCTCACTCATGGCCCAAGTATTTACATGGAAGATGATACTCAGATCTAAGATGAAGGGAAGGGTACAATATAATTAGACCATGGAATGTTCAAAATTGTTTTGTATGAACCTTATTGAGCAAAAAAATTGTTATCTCTTTACCAGATGACACATACTGGTTCGCCAAAGAGAGTTGTTTTTGAACCTGACACAGTTGAGATCTCTGATATCTCTACTGGGAAGCTTATATCTCAAGGTGTCACAAATCATATCTCTAAGGAATATGTGTTCTTATGTTTTTTTCCATACTCAGATTGTAATGTCCCCCTCTATACCACTAAGAAAATCGTAATTTTGAATTGTAATTGTTCTCGGGTGAGGAGCCCAAGGCCAAGGCCCCCCCGGAAGCAAAACTTTCAGCTTATAAGGTAATTGCCTAAGTGAAATATTTAGGAAACAAAAAGCAGTGACACCCATTAACAAGGGGTCAACTCAATCCAGAAGGAAGTTACTTCCACCCCTAAAATTGGTCAAAAGTATGAAAGCACAACCGTATATATATATATATACAAACTATATAAAAAAAACAGGATATATACATGGCAGGGAAAAAATACATATCAAAGGGATTTCATATGAAATACATAATAAGGCGGCATTATGGAAGCGAGGGAATCATATAGAAAAAGAAAATAATAAACATATATACATATATATAGGGAAACTAAAAGGAATTCATATATATATATATATATAACGAAGCGAGAATACCATGTAATTTAAGCATTGATATTACCCTCATTATGAACGTAGGGTTCCGACCAATGAACGGATGCTTACTTATGTTGTGATTCATCCTCGTAATGCCAATTCCAAAACCCTTTCAATTCTGCGATTCTAAGGCTACCAGACTCACTAACTACTATTTAATCCCACCTGTAATTTGCTAATAATTTGATTAGCTCCTAGGACCTTTGATGTAATTTTTGAAAGCCTTATTTCCGGATAAAGGAAAGTAGCCTTATGATCTGAGCCTTAAACAACAGCCTTAATAGCTGAAACCTAAGTGGTTTCTCCCACCCAGCACCCTATAGTCTTGCCTCAATAATTACCCTAAGTTATGGCCGCTCACTATGAATGCGTTACCAGAAAATTTATGATCATTAATTAAAAGGCAGTAATAACGCATGCCTGCAGAAATTTTTCTGGACAACTGTTTTTTTTATTGCCGGACCCTTGGGAATTCCATGCAAGAGGGGAGAAGACCTGTTTCCCTTTCGGTATTTTTATGAGGTAAGAAATTGTATTAAAAAGGAGGGGTGCGAGGGTGAAAGAAAAGAAAAAAAAAGAAGACTGAGTGGAGGAAACGCAGGACTGGCTGCGTAGGATGGCCTCGGTAGGCACCGCCTTATGGGACTGTTTCTTTTTACCCTACGCGCATACGGTAGGCTGACTGCCTGCTGCAAATTTTTATCTTGGATGTCCACGCTGTTCCTTTTGTTATATGTTGTGGTTTTTCTTTTATATGCCCATACTGCGTATAATATTTATGATGCACGCTCTCTGATAGAGCTGTAGTAATTTTATGTTCCACACTGAATTGGTGATTCTTTTCTTACTTTGCATCTATAATTGCACATGTATAGCAGAGTATATCTTTTTCTGTGTTACCTGACAGAGCAGTAGCCTGTCAAAAGCCTTGGGCATCCTTTCATTTGAGCTCGAAGCCTCTATGTTTGTTGTAAGAGTATTGTTGGAAACCTTGGGTTTCCCATGAGAACTGCAGGATCCCATTGTGAGTTCTGATTTTTCCTTTATAAAAGCATAGGTTCATGGAAGAATCCACCCTCTTCATGCATCAGGTAGTGGAAGCACTACCGACTAAAGGACCTCGTCCTATTTTTGTGAAGAGCAATTGTTTTTCAATCTCCAAGCCAGCCGCTTTCTGGTTCTCTTTTTAAACTGCTATCCAAAATGAAGCAAAGGTTTTAAACTAAAAGAATTAATTCCATCCAGGATGGCATGGATAAATTTCCTGAACTGCTATTATTCTTAAAATAATAGGTCGTTGTTTCTTGGACTCCCTGAAGAGTTCCATCAAAATGGAAATCTTGAATGAGCTGATTTTTAATCAGTCTGTAATAGGTCAACATCGTGACATCGCCAACCTTGCTGGTAGATGGTCGCTTGGAGTCTACTACGCCCCCTTTCAGCGCCACAGTGGGTCATCCTTTAAGAGAGATCTTGTTTTTCTTTTACGAATTACGGGTGAAGGTCGCTCTCGGCCTTGTGCTTTAAAGTATGTGGAAATGTGATGAAGCAATGGGTTAGCTAAGTAACCATAGCTTTTAAATTAGAACTCACTAATGATTTTAAATCCATTGTCTTCCTTCGAAATAGTTTATGTTTATATGTTACGGCATTGGTAAGTAACCTCGCTCTGATGGGTGTCATCCCTAATCTATGTTTTGTGACCAGCGCCTACCCTCTACGAGTGATGCCCAGTCTTCATATGCAGGGAAGGCAGGTCGAATTTTGATTCGAACCTCCATTCCTTTCCTTGAGTAAGCTTTTAGGTCGTAAGACCTGGAAGGCCCCCGTATTAACATTAAGCGTAGTAATGATCTCAATTTTTATTTATACCTTTGAGCTGGTAGTAAGGCTCTAATTTTGGGGCTGCACGATTGCTACCTGGGTTGGGACCCAGGAACTAAGTATATCCCATGTAAAACTATGAAAGGATAAACAAATCTGAAATAACGATAACCGGAAAACTTATGCTAAACACTGAATGTGAGATTGAACTACATATATTTATATTGTTGTATTGCTTATAGATCCCTGTTGTGCATATAAAATCATAGGTACATCTATTAATGGAAGGGTCTGTTCCATGGACGGTTGTTACCTTACCGTTTCAAAATGCATGAGTATTGCAGATTACCATTCTAAAGCTATGTATTGTAATTAGAATGACTATGTTTTCTGAGAGATAAAGGAATCTGATTACATAACACTTTTGGGGTGTAACATAGAAGTACTCTCACAGAGAGAGTCTATGAGCAGGTTAGAAACGAGTTGCAACAATACTGTTGCAGATTGTAATCCTCTTAATGGAATACTAATGAAAGAATGTCACAGGATGTGACCTTTGTGGACGTAGCCCAAGGAATGGGTGAACCACCTATATTTTGGCTTCTCTTTTATGTCTATGACTGTATGTGATATCTTCTTGTAATGTTGTATTGTTTATGGATCTTATTTTGTTGGGCAACCCTGGACGTTAGAGGAAAGGCTTTAGAAATGATAATCACTTGATAATTAATGCACACGCACTAAGTACTGATGTGGAATTATGAAGACTAGACGTTTTCGTGCACCTCTAGGGTTTTGCATAAATAAACTACTAGAAATCGCATTAAGATATTGTAAACAACACGATTAAAATATGGTTGAAGTGAAGATATACGGTAATACACCTCTTATGTCTAAATAGTTAGAAGGACATATCAAATATTCTTTCAAATGTACCATCTATGCTTAAGGAGTTAGTAGTTCTTTACCTCAGGAATCTTTAATGACAAGTACATTTCCTCACTAGATCAGTTATGAATTATTTAGTGATTTTCACCACTTACACTCTGTTAGTCAAGAGAAGGCAAGTCATCACATATTGTTACAGAAAATCTGGGTCTGTCATGTGGTGGCAATAATTATACAGAATGATAGTTTTGGCATTACCTTTCTCTTCTCTTGAAACAAGTGTATAAATGTGATAACGTATATATATATATATGCTTTAGTTTATCAATATTGTTCAAAACCAGCGGCATAAATGATATTCTCTGTTACGACTGGCAGCCACTCTGAGTTCAAGTATATATGTGATCTAATAGATTTTGGATAGATAGTTGATGCATGGGGGCATAGTCCGCTCACTTCTTTTTTCTCACAGTAAAGAGACAACAACACTACCTGAACCTATTGTATGGTGGGTGCTGCCAAATATAAATAATATTACCCTTATTTAACCGACTGAGCGTTGCAAAGTACATTATCCAGTCCTAGATAAACAACCAGGCTTTTACATAGAATAGGAATTCATGGCTTGTAGGATGCTCAGATCACGAAGTTTATATTAATTGCAAAAGAGGTATGGGAAGTTCAATAGAAAAACTGTATTCGTTGAAAGATGAAAATGCATACCAAGTTCTGGCTTCATGTCTCTTGTTATGTACTATGGAGATATTTCGGCTTATGCATTCATATTGCAATTAATGACTATGCTGCTATAACTTGGACGGGGTAGATTGTCAAGTAACTCCAAACGAATGTTTTTAAAACTTGGTTCATTGCATGTGTCCCTTGCATGTTGTGCCTCATATGGTTTTATTGTTGTCTCTTTGTGTTGTGTTGTGTCTAGTTGTTCATTTTTTCTTCATGATATATCAGTACATATGATCATGTTCTATAAATGGACTGTAGTACTGTTGAAGTTTTCCATGGTTACCATAATATTTTATTGCATGCAGAGTAAATGCTTGTGTTCATGAATAATCTTTTGGGGAGTTTAATTTTAAGGGAAATTGACGAATGATTCTTTTACAATGCACATGGATTGATATGATTTGGACTCGATTGGACATGTTTTATATAAAGCTGCCATGTAAGGCTGCCGCTAACAGCAGTGTCTCATTTTGTACTATCATTTTAACAAAACATTTACCTTTTCAGCACAAGAAGGCACTTAGGCCTAAGAGGTATTTTACATATGGTATCAGAGCCGGAGTTACAATACTCGGGCATATTTTGGGCCTAACATGAAGTTGAAGAGCATGAACATGTTGATGACTAACTAATAAAATGATTTTGTGGATGCATGGCAATGACGAATGAGGGGACTAAGTTATCCAGGCAAGCCTCAAGGATCGAAGAAGGTACGTAAAAAGGATAAAAACGAATATCATGACAAGGCATGTTATCATATTAACCATGGATTAAAGCCAAAAGTAGGTGAGTAGTTCTTGCATGTCTAGACCCAAACAAGAAGTTGGGCTACAAATTTTACTAATACATTAAGGAAGAATTTTAATCTTTGTTTGATTCTAGAGATGATTATACATGTATAGATGATAGGCTCTGTAATGTCCCCCAAAATGCAAAAAATACTTTAATTTTAATTATTGTACTTATTATTGTTATTTCTGATAAGAAAAGACTGCCAAAGAATCCGAGGAGGATTTTGTGTATTAATAAAAAGGGAAATAATCAAAAAATGAAATTGTGAAACAAAAAAGGGTGGAAAGAGCCATGTTAAATGAGGAAACGGGCATGCAACAGAAAGGGGCAACGTCAGGGCTAACTTTCAGGGAAACTGTCATAGCTGACAGAAGTGCCTTGATGACACTGAAGTGCTCCCTGGAAATCAGGGATGCTGTTGACTCCATGAATTCCGTGAGGAAAGGGAAGTCATGGAGGAAAAGACCTAGGAAACAGTGGGGCATAAAAGAAGCATATGGGGGAGGCAGGACGCTGCTTAGTATGCTGAACTCTTGACTCTTTTGTTGTGCGAGCACCTAGGAGGTGTTAGGCAAGAGACTGTGTGGATTAGACCTAAAAGCGAGAGCTGTGTTAGCCGTCCCTTCTGTTGGCATGTACTGTTTGGCTCGGGGGTGACTTGGAAGCTGAATCCTAGTCTACGGTTGGGAGGAACGTGGCTGTTTCCACATCATCCGGACTACAGTAATTTACAGGTTCTTTTGTATTGAAATAATTTTATGAACTTAAGTAGAGTTGCCTGAATTCTATCTTTTTAAAGGGACAGGAACCTGGATTAAGTTTTGTTTAAAATATACAGCGGCTTCATCCGCAGAATGTTGTTTTCTGAGAACAAACTGTCGTGGGATTATGCAGTTAATTTATTTTACTATGAATTATGTATGGTCATGGCTGAAGTGATACTAATCCCCTAGATGATTTTATTTATTTATTCTGTTGTTTTGGGGGTTATGCATCTTTTACATGCTTGCTTACACCTTGCTGCTCGAGATACTGAGTTTTTTTTCTTGGTTTAACTTGATCATGGTGGTAGGGGAGTTATTTAGAGAAAATGCCCCTAAGCCCAAGATTAGTGCCCAGAATCCCTTCTAGTTATGAATAAAAAGGTATACCTCACTCAGTAACCTCTCGTTTCTAGAATGGGTCAGTTTCTGCTTGGAAGGACTTGGGATTTTGCTAGACTCCATGAGGAACCGTGTTTTACCCCGTTTGTTTTATTTGAGGGAAAGGTGTTTTCTTTTCTCGTCTAAGGAAATGCTTTCTTCTCCGACTGAAAAACCTAGGATTTATCCTACTTTTCCTGTTTTCTACCTGGGAGAAGAGGTAATGTTGCGAGGGGGGCATAGTAGAACCATAAACTCACTACGCCAGAGGAGCAGACCAGGTTCCTGGGTTATGTTTCCCATCGGCCACCTTCAGGCTCAGTTCTAAGTTATTCCTTAGTACCTTTTTTAGATTAAAAAAAAAAAAAATTCATAAATCGTTCTGGGTAGGACAGAGGTCGCCCAGCAAATTTCCATAAGCAAGACAAAGAGATAAAAGGGGGTTGTTAAAGCATAGACCACCGCAGAGGAAACTACCATATACCATTAAAAAACAAAAAAAAACTTTACAGATAAGAGCACAAAGTACAGTAAATATTATGCAGTGATAATTAAGACAATGGACTCGGACAGAGGCAAAATCTCATAGCTGGTAGCACAGATGAAAAATTTATAAACCTTTTAATATGCACTTTAACCTCTTAGTCGGGAGGAGTGAAGGAAAAACTCCTTTTTCATCTTTAACCGCAAAAACAAACGCTGTCTTAACTTTACACTGTACTTTATTTTCAATACCCCTCCTCGTCACTGAGATCGTTCTATGGTCAGTCATAGGCGACCTTCCAGTTGGAACTTCAACTGGTTTTAAGAAAAAGGGAACCCTAGTTCTGGTATGTGCTTTGCCGGTAGTGTTTCCCGAGATCTGAAGAGAATGACTTCTCTTCGACCTCTTCACATTTCCTAAACCGCCGATCCTTAACAGAAAAAGGGAAGCAATGGAGTGGGTCAGACACTTCTTACCGGGCGGCCACTGCAACGCACACTGTGCCGAATCTGATCTCCCAAACCTACAAGAAATTTAAAACGATGGGTAAAAATGTTAAAACCACCTTTGACAGCAATGGGTTATTCCTAAGGAAACATAGGGATCGCTATAAGTCTTCAAAGGAAGGACTTACGCTGGAGTATCTGCCTGTAAGCTAGAAACCTGCACACGGGGTAGTGTAGCAGCAAATCGCCGACGGCCTCTCAGCCCCGAGGCAAAGGCAAAAGGCATTACCCCGTGCATTGGAGTGTGGTCCCAGATGGTTTTTTTTTTTGGTCTGGTTTTAGCCGGCTGCGAACCCTCCTGCGCAGAACTGGCTTTGCAAGTCTCCCACAACCAAATGACTTAACCCGAGATTTTCTTTTTAAGTGAATTCCAGACGTTATTATCACGTGATCCTTCACCGTGCCGAAAATCTCCCTCTTGATTACGACGCCAGTACCTTGGGTGGTGAGAGCCAATCCCCTTCACGATGACTCAGCTTTGCTGTCGGGAGAAGTACCGAGAGTAATTTCAGAAACTGCATAAAATCCTGAGCT
>LPNX010609210.1:26381-38745 GCA_001517045.1 Pseudotsuga menziesii
TGACTATTGTACCATAATCTGCGTGGCGCGCGCTTGGCTCTTCCGTCTTCATCCCATCATTTCATAACTTGCAGAAGTCATGCTTTACAAAACCTGCAATTAAATAATTAAATGACAAACCTTAGAAATCACTTCGGCTTGCTTATAAACTTAAAAGCTAGTCTTACGATCGTATGTAAGCCATAAAGGAGAACTTTCAACCAACTCGCAGCCCAAAAATATGAACGAATTCTTTTAACGTTACATGGGTGGATACCAGCTCACCGATCCGCGCTAACCAAAAGGGTCAATGCTGAATTTTAAAATAAATGTTGAAGTGTATGCAATGGTTACGTAGCTAATAACTAAATGTGACTTTAAGTATATAAAAGGCATTATAAGTAGCCCAAAATCCAAAAGGGAATCTTCATGATATAATGTAGGGGTTAAATTTTTAAAGCTTATGGAAAGGAAATTAGTGTAGACGTTTCCATGCAAAAAAAAATAATCATAAAAAATGACCCTTGCGCTTAGGTTCTATGCACATTGAAAGCATATTACCTTTGTTTTTGTCAAGTCTTCTCTCAGGCACAGTCGAGTGTATCAAGTGCGAGAGGAATTTATCCCCCTTTTATGGCACAGTAGGAGGAAGGCCTTTTCCTTACAGATTTCTTGTGAGTCCTTGAGCCAACAAGTTGGTGATGATTTTTTTATGCACCTCTCAATAAGAAGAAGACATTAGCCGGAGCTAAGTAAGAAACATCATCATACTCTATGCTTTTTCCCTTAATTGATAAAGGACTCCCTCTATCTAATCACATCTTAGCTAGTATGGAATTCTGAAACTATGGAGACATAAGCACAAATTCGAATTAAACTTGCGTCCTCAAGGATTTTGTTTCAGTGTTTTCCATGTGAAAGTAATCTAAGTAAAAGGAAAAAGAAAAAAAAAATGTGGACACTACATATGGTATCAGAGCACAAGTTAAACTCTGCAGCCTGATGGGAACATCTCGTTACTGTTTGTATTTTTATTTTATTTGTCCTTGCTTATTCTAACAAACATTCTAATAAACGGTTGAAATCGTTGAATTGTGTATGTGGGCAAATTCTGACCTTACAGGAATATATCATGGCATCCCTGAATGAAAATGAGAACCAACCTGAAGACCTTGAACAGGTGCCACCAACTACCCAACCAGAATTGGAACGTTCTGAGGCAAGTCAAGTGCTCGAAACCATGCGGCACCTGATCGTCGAAATACAGAGCTATAAAGCAGATAATGAACAGCTCAAGAAGGCTCAGGAAAAACAACAGGAAATCAATGAAATTCTGCTGCAAAGTCTGCATGAGAAAAATAACGGCAAGGAGCCCCGAACCGAAACCAGAAACGGCCCAGAAAGGGAAGAGAGCGCAGAGAAAAAGGGGAGTTCATCTAATAAAACCCAGAATTCAGAGAACCAAGTAAAGACGAGTGGAGAGAGAAAGGTAGACCATCTGGAAGGCGAGTTCAAAAAGATTAAACCCACTAGTTTTGACGGAGAATCTAAGACCGGGGAGGAAGCAGAGGCATGGTTGCTGGACATCAAAAAATACTTTCAGATTTACAATTACTCCAGCAACATGAAAGTTCGAATGGCAGTTTACAACCTAAAAGGTAAGGCCAGCATCTGGTGGCAGGACCTCAAGATTTCACATGGACTTAAGGAGAAGAATTTAGAATGGGCCGAATTCAAGAGACTGTTCAAAAAACAGTATCTATTAGAAAGTTACTATGAGAGGAAGACCAAAGAATTCTATGAGTTAAGGCTTGGCCAAATGACTATGGAAGATCTCATCAATAAATTCCTGGATTTTATTCGGTTCGTGCCCTACATCAAGGAAGAAAAGGTGAAAGTGCAAAGGTTCGTAAGCTGTTTGCCGTAGGTATACAAAGATCGAATCGAGTTCGACAACCCAAAATCCTTGGATGAAGTACTGAGGAAAGCTAGACTGTGTTACGAATAGTATAAACAGCGAAGTGACCCTGCCAAAACTTGGAAGGACCGGAAAGAAGAAAAGTTTAGCCAGCGGAAAAAGGGCTTTAAAACACCTCCCTTCAGAAGTATGCCCAGGAATCCCCAAGGCAATTCGTACAACCGAAATGAACAGCCACCCTCCAAGGGGGTGAAACAGACACAAAAGGGGGCTGAAGTGGCCCCTAAGGAGCCTTTGAAATGCTGGGAGTGTGGGGAACCTCACTTACGCAGGAATTGTCCCCGTTACAACGGGGCAGGAAAAATGATGCACAATCTACAAGAGGCATCTACGGTTGGGGAGATTGGCAAGAACTACCACAAGATTCATGCAGCCCTAGAGGATTGACAAGCAGACCACCAGTCCGCCATAGTAGAGATCGAAGGTATTATCTCTAATCATGTCCTTGCTATCTTGATAGATCTGGGTGCCACTTTAAGTTATATCACCCCAAAGATGATAGAACTCTGCAAGCTCACCAAGGTGAGGCATGCAAGACCATGGCTGGTTCAACTAGCCACAGGGGCGAAAAGAAAGGTAACTGATTATATTGCTGACTGAGAAGTTGAATTGCAGGGATATAAAACTAGAATCAACTTAAACATCTTACCCTTAGGATCTTATGACATGATAATAGGCATGGATTGGCTGGAAAGAAATAAAGTAAGACTGAATTGTTGGTCCAAGAATTTTACCTATCTTGTGGAAGACCAGATCCTTCGAACGGTAAAAGGCATACCCAAACCAGTCTCAATAAGACAAATTTCTGCTATGCAGCTGAAGAAATGCTTTAGAAAGGGCTGCAACCTCTATGCAGTTAGGATTGCTGACCTCCTCCTCAACGAAAATCTGACATCCTTAAAACACTACCCTGTCCTAGATGAGTTTTCTGATATTTTTCCAGAGGAAATTCCTGGGTTACCCCCTCCACGATAAATTGACTTCTCCATTGAGCTTTTACCCGGGTCTGCACCCGTGTCAAGGGTGCCTTATAGGATGAGTGTGCCTGAACTGACTGAACTGAAAATTCAGTTACAAGAACTCTTAGACAAAGGATATATAAGGCCTAGTGTGTCCCCGTGGGGCACACCGGTCTTGTTTGTTAAGAAAAAGGATGGGACCCTAAGGCTTTGCATTGACTACTGACAATTAACCAAGGTCACCATAAAGAATAAGTATCCCCTACCCAGAATAAATGATCTATTCGACCAAGTAGGGGAGGCGAGAATTTTCTCCAAGCTAGACTTACGATCTGGCTACCACCAAATTCGTATAAAGAAGGAGGACATTCATAAGACTGCTTTTAGCACATGCTATGGACATTACGAATTTGTGGTGATCCCCTTCGGTTTAACAAATGCCCCCGCCACCTTCATGTGCCTCATGAATGGCATCTTTAACAAATATTTGGATCAGTTCGTACTGATCTTCATTGACGACATCTTGATATACTCGAAAACAGAAGAAGAGCATCAACAACACTTGCGGATAGTACTGCAAACCTTAAGGGAGCACCAGCTATATGCCAATTTGGAAAAATGTGAGTTTTTCAAAACTGAGATCCAGTACTCGGGACATGTTATATCCAAGGATGGAATTGTTGTAGACCCAAAGAAAATCAAAGCTATAACCGATTGGCCGGTGCCCAGGGATGTGACCGACATTCGGTCCTTTATGGGACTTACAGGCTATTATAGGAGATTTATAAAAGATTTCTCCAGAATTGCTTACCCCATTACCTCCCTACACAAAAAGGGGATAAAATTTGTCTGGTCATCAAAGTGCCAAGAAAGATTTGACAAACATAAGGAATTGCTAACCCAAGCACCTGTTTTGAAAGTAGCGGACCCCCTTAAGGACTACACGGTTTGTACAGATGCCAGCCAAGAAGGAGTAGGAGGGGTTTTGTCCCAAGAAGGACATGTAGTTTGTTATGAATCCCGTAAGTTAAAGGACCATGAACGTAACTATGTGGTTCATGACTTGGAATTAACCACTGTGGTACACGCGCTGAAGATGTGGCGACATTACCTACTGGGAAAGAGATTCCTGTTGCTGACTGATAACACTTGTGTGAAAAATATGTTCACACAGTCGGGACTAAATGCCCGACAAGCAAGGTGGATGGCCTTTCTCAGCGAGTTCGATTTTGAGGTAAGACACATAAAAGGTAAGGAAAACAAGGTCGCAGATGCACTAAACCGAAGAATACATGAGATCAGTGATGTAATCCTAAGTCAACCAAAGAGTGACCTCTTGGAGAAGGTAAAGGCAGCAAGTACTCAAGATGCTGATTATTCAAAATTACTTAGTGAATTACAGAGCACCGAGGTAAACTTAAATGGTACAGCCTTTAAAATCGATCAAAAGGGCCTTCTTTGGTTTAAGGATAGGCTGTACATACCCAAAAATCTAGATATTAAGCTGTTTATTTTAAATGAAATGCACAAACCCCCATTTGCACGTAATCCTGTTTACCGAAAGATGATCACAGCTTTAAGAAAACAGTTCTTTTGGCCAGGTTTAAAAGCTGATTTAGTGAGCTACCTGTCTAAATGTCTAGAATGCGAGCAAATTAAAATAGAGCATGGACATCCAGCGGGCTTATTACAACCTTTACCAGTGCCTAAATGGAAATGGGAAATAGTATCCTTAGATTTTATCACCGGTTTACCCAAAACCCAGAAACAACATGATTCCATCATGGTTGTTGTTGACAAATTAAGCAAGTCAGCACATTTCATTGCAGTAAAATCAACACATAAGGCAGCAGACATTGCAGAAATATTTTTAAAGGAGATATTTCGACTGCATGGTGTGCCAAAAGTTGTGATATCAGATAGGGATGTCAAGTTTACGTCAAATTTTTGGAAATCTTTATTTGCAGGGTTAGAAACCCAGATCAATTTTAGCACCAGCTACCATCCTGAAACGGATGGGCAGATAGAGCGCACCAACCAGACTATCGAAAATATGCTAAGAATGTATGTTATGAAGAGACCCACAAAGTGGGAGGACTACCTGCATCTGGTGGAGTTCGCCTATAACAATGGCTACGAGGCCTCAGCTAAAATGAGTCCATTCGAAATATTATATGGAAAGAAATGCAATACTCCTGTCAGTTGGGATAATCCAGTGGATCGTGTGCTCATTGGACCAGAACTATTACAGGGGATGGAACGAACAGTTTGTGAGGTACAAAAAAATTTGAAGGCAGCTCAAGATCGACAGAAGAGCTACGCGGACTCCAAGAGAAAACATAAAGAGTTTTGTGTTGGCGACCACGTGTACCTACGGGTCAAGCCGAAAAGGAGCTCCCTCAAGTTGGGAAGCTGCAAGAAACTAGCTCCAAGGTTTTGTGGACCTTTTCAAGTCCTAGAAAGAATTGGACCCGTAGCCTATAAACTGGCCCTACCAATTCATTTAAGGATACATAATGTTTTTCATGTTTCGTTATTAAAAAAATATGTATATAATTTTGCTCACATCATTGACTCGAATGTGGTACAGGTGGAACCCGAAGGAGAGTTTCAGGTGGAACCTTCACACATTTTGGACAGGAAAGAAACAGTACTTCGGAACTGAGTCATCGCTCAGGTAAAGGTGCAATGGAAGCACTTTAGCCCTGAGGAGGCGACTTGGGAGCTAGAGGAAGAAATGCGAATAAAGTTCCCTAGTTTGTTTCTCGAGCCAATGGGAGAAGTCTAACACTGAGGACAGTGTTTGAATAAGGGGGCGTGGATGTAATGTCCCCCAAAATGCAAAAAATACTTTAATTTTAATTATTGTACTTATTATTGTTATTTCTGATAAGAAAAGACTGCCAAAGAATCCGAGAAAGATTTTGTGTATTAATAAAAAGGGAAATAATCAAAAAATGAAATTGTGAAACAAAAAAGGGTGGAAACAACCATGTTAAATGAGGAAACGGGCATGCAACAGAAAGGGGCAATGTCAGGGCTAACTTTCAGGGAAACTGTCATAGCTGACAGAAGTGCCTTGATGACACTGAAGTGCTCCCTGGAAATCAGGGATGCTGTTGACTCCATGAATTCCGTGAGGAAAGGGAAGTCATGGAGGAAAAGACCTAGGCAACAGTGGGGCATAAAAGAAGCATATGGGGGAGGCAGGACGCTACTTAGTATGCGGAACTCTTGACTCTTTTGCTGTGCGAGCACCTAGGAGGTGTTAGGCAAGAAACTGTGTGGATTAGACCTGAAAGCGAGAGCTGTGTTAGCCGTCCCTTCTGTTGGCATGTACTGTTTGGCTTGGGGGTGACTTGGAAGCTGAATCCTAGTCTACGGTTGGGAGGAACGTGGCTGTTTCCACATCATCCGGACTACAGTAATTTACAGGTTCTTTTGTATTGAAATAATTTTATGAACTTAAGTAGAGTTGCCTGCATTCTATCTTTTTAAAGGGACAGGAACCTAGATTAAGTTTTGTTTTAAATATACAGCGGCTTCATCCGCAGAATGTTGTTTTCTGAGAACGAACTGTCGTGGGATTATGCAGTTAATTTCTTTTACTATGAATTACGTATGGTCATGGCTGAAGTGATACTAATCCCCTAGCTGATTTTATTTATTTATTCTGTTGTTTTTGGGGTTATGCATCTTTTACATGCTTGCTTACACCTTGCTGCTCGAGATACTGAGTTTTTTTTTCTTGGTTTAACTTGATCATGGTGGTAGGGGAGTTATTTAGAGAAAATGGCCCTAAGCCCAAGACTAGTGCCCAGAATCCCTTCTAGTTATGAATAAAAAGGTATACCTCACTCAGTAACCTCTCGTTTCTAGAATGGGTCAGTTTCTGCTAGGAAGGACTTGGGATTTTGCTAGACTCCATGAGGAACCGTGTTTTACCCCGTTTGTTTTATTTGAGGGAAAGGTGTTTTCTTTTCCCGTCTAAGGAAATGCTTTCTTCTCCGACTGAAAACCCTAGGATTTATCCTACTTTTCCTGTTTTCTGCGTGGGAGAAGAGGTAATGTTGCGAGGGGGGCATAGTAGAACCATCAACTCGCTGCGCCAGAGGAGCAGACCAGGTTCCTGGGTTATGTTTCCCATCTGCCGCCTTCAGGCTCAGTTCTAAGTTATTCCTTAGTACCTTTTTTAGATTAAAAAAAAAAAATTCATAAATCGTTCTGGGTAGGACACAGGTCGCCCAGCAAATTTCCATAAGCAAGACAAAGAGATAAAAGGGGGTTGTTAAAGCATAGAACACTGCAGAGGAAACTACCATATACCATTAAAAAACAAAAAAATACTTTACAGATAAGAGCACAAAGTACAGTAAATATTATGCAGTGATAATTAAGACAATGGACTCGGACAGAGCCGAAATCTCATAGCTGGTAGCACAGATGAAAAATTTATAAACCTTTTAATACGCACTTTAACCTCTTAGTCGGGAGGAGATAAGGAAAAACTCCTTTTTCATCTTTAACCGCAAAAACAAACGCTGTCTTAACTTTACACTGTACTTTATTTTCAATACCCCTCCTCGTCACTGAGATCGTTTTATGGTCAGTCATAGGCGACCTTCCAGTTGGAACTTCAACTGGTTTTAAGAAAAAGGGAACCCTAGTTCCGGTATGTGCTTTGCCTGTAGTGTTGCCCGAGATCTGAAGAGAATGACTTCTCTTCGACCTCTTCACATTTCATAAACCGCTGAGCCTTAACAGAAAAAGGGAAGCAATGGAGTGGGTCAGACACTTCTTACCGGGCGGCCACTGCAACGCACACTGTGCCGAAGCTGATCTCCCAAACCTGCAAGAAATTTAAAACGATCGGTAAAAATGTTAAAACCACCTTTGACAGCAATGGGTTATTCCTAAGAAAACACAGGGATCGCTATAAGTCTTCAAAGGAAGGACTTACGCTGGAGTATCTGCCTGTAAGCTGGAAACCTGCACACGGGGTAGTGTAGCAGCAAATCGCCGACGGCCTCTCAGCCCCGAGGCAAAGGAAAAAGGCCTTACCCCGCGCGTTGGAGCGTGGACCCAGATGGGTTTTTTTTTTTGTCTGGTTTTAGCCGGCTGCGAACCCTCCTGCGCAGAACTGGCTTTGCAAGTCTCCCACAACCAAATGACTTAACCCGAGATTTTCTTTTTAAGTGAATTCCAGACGTTATTATCACCTGATCCTTCACCGTGCCGAAAATCTCCCTCTTGATTATGACGCCAGTACCTTGGGTGGTGAGAGCCAATCCCCTTCACGATGACTCAGCTTTGCTGTCGGGAGAAGTACCGAGAGTAATTTCAGAAACTGCATAAAATCCTGAGCTCGCCCAGTGCAACGTTGTCTAGCAGGCTCGGCCCTCCAGGATAAGTGTGGGTGAATTTAAAACGCCTTGAACGGGTGTACGAATTTCTGGGGCCGGTACTGGATCACCCCTGGCTAAGGAAAAATAAAAACCTCTCCACGCGGCAGCTTGCAAGTCATGTGAGAAGGCCTTAACCTTCTGATGCTGTGGTGACCCTTGTCAGAGAAGTCCTCACCTCCGTGGCCGTGACCATGGAGACTGCTCTATTATTTCACATATTGGAAAAATATACTTCGTAAACGTGTAAAGGTGTGACGTGGGAGTAGAAGTTGACTGTTGTACCATAATCTGCGTGGCGCGCGCTTGGCTCTTCCGTCTTCATCCCATCATTTCATAACTTGCAGAAGTCATGCTTTACAAAACTTGCAATTAAATAATTAAATGACAAACCTTAGAAATCACTTCGGCTTGCTTATAAACTTAAAATCTAGTCTTACGATCCTATGTAAGCCATAAAGGAGAACTTTCAACCAACTCGCAGCCCAAAAATATGAATGAATTATTTTAACGGTACATGGGTGGATACCAGCTCACCGATCCGCGCTAACCAAAAGGGTCAATGCTGAATTTTAAAATAAATGTTGAAGTGTATGCAATGGTTACGTAGCTAATAACTAAATGTCACTTTAAGTATATAAAAGGAATTATAAGTAGCCCAAAATCCAAAAGGGAATCTTCATGATATAATGTAGGGGTTAAATTTTTAAAGCGTATGGAAAGGAAATTAGTGTAGACCTTTCCATGCAAAAAAAAATAATCATAAAAAATGACCCTTGCGCTTAGGTTCTATGCACATTGAAAGCATATTACCTTTGTTTTTGTCAAGTCTTCTCTCGAGCACAATCCAGTGTATCAAGTGCGAGAGGAATTTATCCCCCTTTTATGGCACAGTAGGAGGAAGGCCTTTTCCTTACAGATTTCTTGTGAGTCCTTGAGCCAACAAGTTGGTGATGATTCTTTTAACTGGATTATGCACCTGTCAATAAGAAGAAGACATTAGCCGGAGCTAAGTAAGAAACTTCATCATACTCTATGCTTTTTCCCTTAACTGATAAAGGACTCCCTCTATCTAATCACATCTTAGCTAGTATGGAATTCTGAAACTATGCAGACATAAGCACAAATTCGAATTAAACTTGTGTCCTGAAGGATTTTGTTTCAGTGTTTTCCATGTGAAAGTAATCTAAGTAAAAGGAAAAAGAAAAAAAAAATTTGTGGACACTACAAGCTCATATCATCAAAAGCCTCTGAAATACAAGGCACTAAACATAAGAACAATGAACTATGGGCTCTTGGGATATATATATACAAAAATGCATGGCTGTTAGCAATAGATGTTAAGGATCATTTGAAGGCATAATATATAGATATATATATTTGGAAACCACGTAAAAAGTATTGATATTGTAGAATGTTTACAGAAGTCCCAGAAACTAAATTCTCGGTACTGTAAAAAAAAAAAATAATAATAATAATTATCACCATTGTCTAAGAAAAATTTGGAAACACCAACCATATGAAAAGGGTCGTAGGCATGAAGAGCTGAGGCTTATCTTAAAAATCTGATTAAAACTTATCATTGGATGTACAATGTGATGATAAGAACCATTCTTACCCATGGTGATAATTTAAAGAAGAGTCTAAAATTAAACTTAAGCCAAGCATGATGCTAAATTACTACTGCAAAAGTATACCCCTTACGGTATTCGTGTGTTTCTGTGTAATGTGTGATACAACAAGAGTAATGGGTGATCTAACAAGAGAATTGAAATATTGGGTATGTTAAGAAAAGCATCAATATGTACTCTTTCATGATTATGTTCTAGTATAAAAAAGGGTGGGTCAACACCTTAGTAAAGTTATGTACTCATATGGAAGTAACACAACCCAATAAGAATCGTCACATCTTGTTATAAACATTTTCGGCTAATTGGAACTTGTTGGTTACAAGTATGTTATACCCACGTTGTAAAGTTTAATGGAAAATGGGTAGATTCAGAATAAAAGTTAGAGGCGTAAACGCCATCAATACTAACATTATGAAAAATAGGAAAACACCTCTCTACATCTAGAATTCATGTAAACCAGAAACCCACGATTGCATTAAGAAGGGATACATGTTAGTCCAACAGCTACAAATTCATATAAATATTGGTAATGAATCTTTAGGTTGAGGTGCATGACTAAGAATAGCCAAAACAAATTTATGGATTGAACATTGAAATCAAAGATAGAAGGAGGTGATGGTACTCAAGTTTTGGGTCCATTAGTTTTAAACCAAACCCCTTCACCTATATGTATGCACATAACTATCATACTACTTGGATCCTAAATGCATATGTCCTAAGGAAGAATTATGTTTGGGGATTCTAGTCTGGCTATCATAAACTAATAAACCTAGGAATGGTTAGTTGTTACACTTAATAATTAAATGATATTGGTTTCTAAACCTATGTGTAACAACAATGTTAACTTCCTTACCGAAAGTTGTTGATTAACTTGTGAATGTTGAATACAATTAGAGTACTAAATAGATGTTGTGAGCTAACTTATGCAGGGATATGCATGAATGTTGTATAATGCTAAGATATAACTTATGCAGGGATATGCATGCGGGTTGTATAATGCTGCGAGCTAACTGTTGTGAGGACATGAACGAATGTTGTGTAATACTGTGAGCGAACTTATGTAGGGATATGCATGAACATTGAATAATGCTAAGAGCTAACTTATGTAGGGATATGAATGAAGGTTGTAAAATGGTGTGAGCTAACTGTTGCAAGGATATGCATGAATGTTGTTTAATGATAAGAGGTAACTTATGCAGGGATATGCAAGAAGGCTAAATAATGTTATGAGCTAACTTATGCAGCGATATGCATGGATGTTGTGTACCGCTATGAGCTAACCTTGCAAGGATATCAGTCGAAATTGGCTGTTGAGTTTTACCAACATTAGGACCATTGTCAAGAATCCACGGACACTATGGTATATATAAATCCACTTGGGTGTACAAGTTGCACTCAATTTCTCAGAAGTGGGTAAGGAGTTAGTGACTCATACATGACGGTAAAACCGTTGCTACTTATGAAATGATAATGATTAAATAATAGAGCTAGTATTTATCACTAAATGCTTTGACTAACCATGTAGCCGATTCATGAATCGGGACAATGACAGAAAAGTCATGCTAAGCACAAGGAGTGTGCGTTACAAATAGTCAAGGTTAATACTGAATACGAACAAGGAAAAATTTTGAATGCTGTGGGAGCACCATGGTGTTAGGCAAGTGATTGCCGGGTGAGCACATCGGTGTTAGGCATACATGCTGCAGGAGCACAATGGTGTTAGGCAAGCGATTGCCGCGTGAGCACATTGGTGTTAGGCATGTGGTGTGGCAAAAGACTTAGGCAAAATTTGGACATCTGGAAAGACAGGACGCTGTCTGATGTCACTGAGGAGAGTAACCTCAGAATTTTTATAAGTCCACACCAGAACAGAAAAGAAACTCCAGGAGAGTTTGGAAAAAACATAATGTAAAACATGAAATGAAGTCTTCGAAAAGACTGTCACATTGCTGAAATGTGTAAGGCGAAGGATGTTTCCTCAAATAGAGGACGACCTAATTGACCAAATGTTGGAGATAAAACCAACGGTAAAAGGATGGTAATCATGTTTTAGTTGAGTTATAAATTTGTACATGTAGTACTGAATAAATACTGGGCTAGACCCGAACCTTGTGCAGGAAGCTACAGGTGTTGAACGATAGCGAACTACTAAATGAGATCAAGAAATATCAAAGGAGTTCCGAATAGAATGGACGAAGCAATGAAAGATGACGCATCAAAAGAAGGATATGGTTGAAGGACAAGAACACCGAGGACGGTGTTAATTTTAGGGGGGAAGGATGTAATGTCCCCCTGTATACCACTAAGAAAATTGTAATTTTGAATTGTAATTGTTCTCGGGTGAGGAGCCCAAGGCCAAGGCCCCCCCGGAAGCAAAACTTTCAGCTTATAAGGTAATTGCCTAAGTGAAATATT
>LPNX010609210.1:50251-92204 GCA_001517045.1 Pseudotsuga menziesii
ATGAATATGTAACCACTAGTTTATATACATATAGTAATCTCCATAATATCTTACACAGATATTTGTGATCAATAGTTAATCATATTAGAAACAGGCTAATGTTGTATCACTAATAAGATGTTTCTGTAAGCTCCTAATCTATACATATTAAATCTCCTGTAATTCAAAGCTTATGTATGCTTAAGTAATGTACACATTGATTCCAAGAACAGTGTAATAGTAACAAGTGTTATAGTCATAACCATTTCCTTTAAGATGATATGTTGCTTAATTACAACCATTTCATATTATCGATCATGTTACGTATTTATCCTAATCTAAAAAAGCTTCATTGTGCAAAATGGGCATATAGGTTATAAGATTTCATAGAGTGATAAGGTCTCGCTGATACCCCCAAAAACATAAAAATAATAACTATGACAACATAAATCCTACAAATACTCACAAAGTTTTGACATCATTTTCCGTGAAAGATGGAGGAGCAGTGGGCACTTTTTTAATTTATGGCTTAAAAGAAGATAAAATCTTGAATGTTTTATTATTGAAAAGAACCAAATCTGTGGTTTTACTCCACTTCTGTCTTAAACTTTTCCTTGGATCTGATGTAGAAATCGTATCTTCCTTCTTCAAAGAAAAAGATATATCTTTCTCCCTCGTTATCTTCTTCAACATTTCAGATGCCCCATGAATTTTTACAGTTGCAGTTTCATGTGCACTCAATGTGCTCTTTTCTTTTTTCATGGAAGGTTTTTGAAGGATTTTCTCCTCGTTGAGCTCACAGGGACCTATGAACCTTTTTACAATGGACTTTGAAGTACATGATTTCTTTTGACTTTGTTATCAATAGAAGACACCCCTGGGAACACTATGTGATTCCTTTATGGCGTTTCTAAATCTATGTCGATTTTATGTTTTTTGTAACAAAGGAGTTGTTAGGAATAAGCTACTTAAGCACAAGCATACGATTTGATACAAGCAAACAACATTCAGTTAAATAGAATTATGGATGAGTCAAAGAACTGAATTGCTTACCTATGGTATATTAAAATCCTATTTGGGATGAGATCACCCAAAGCCCGTTTTGGCTTATCATCTGTATCTTCAAATAGAATGGATCTCAGATGCAACAAGCAAATTAACATACCTTAAAATGCAATTGGGTAAATTTAATTCCCTTGGCGATTCTAGTTAAATTACTCAAAGAAATACGTAAAATAGAGAGACTGTGAGAGAGAGTGCAATACTAGAAAAGAATAAGGCAATAACTTACTTTGGCAAGCATTTTCTATGATATGCTCTTGGAAAACGTCGACAAATGGCAAATTGCATATTTTCATCTTCCTTGTTTTCTGTCTGCTTGCAATTTATAAAACATTTATGAATAGGGCATGTAAACTCCCCTCCATTAGCATTTTTTTCTCAGGGTATTATGCCTCCTATTCCAAAGCAATATGCTTTGATACACACTGGGGATGATAGAAGTGTCCACGTGTTGCTGAAATAGAAGAGACGACATAAAAAAAGAAAACAATATTAATTGTGCGGATCATATAACTTTGAATATTGATCTTGTAAATCAAAGTCCACTCCAATGAAAATCCCCTTAAAATTTTAGCAACTTCTACAGCAAATGAGCATACCCCTACAACAAACCAAGAGAACTTAGTTCAATAGAAATTTGTGCAATTCTAGCACATCGTTATCAGTAGCGGTCTTCGAGACCAATTTCCATACCAATTTCCAAACCAATCCAACCCCAAAAATTGGAACCAAAACAGAACCAAGGAAAAACTGAAATAAAAAATAGTCATAAAAAATTACATATATTCATAATTTTTTATTAAAAAGAAACCTATGTGAATCCAAACCGCTAGAAACAAACCATAACCTAGAAGTATTATGGTTCACCAATGGTTTAGCCATGAAGGATTTATTCGAAATTGTGTTGACATAAATCGAATGGTAAGTACTAGTTATAAATTTTAAATAGAGAAGTTACCTATGAGCCATGTTGTCACCTAGGTTAAACACTAAGTAATAAGTTTTTTATTTATTTATGGATTTTAGAGAAGTTACACGTAGGAATAACATCACACACACTTCAAAATTCGAACAAATACTTAAGTTGTTTTAAACTTTGATTTGAGTGTAAAAGACATCAAACACACTTAAAAAGTGTGTCACGTGACGTCAGAACTCTAACAATGTATTTTTTAGTTTATTTTAGTAACTCTTAACTTTTTTAACTTTCATAAATCATATACTTTGGATTTTGGTTGTTTTAACTAAAATCAAACAAAACTTAAATCTTGATTTTAGTGTAGCCCACATCAAACACACTTCAAAACTGTGACAAATTGACAATGATTTTATTTAATTACATACGTCATGCATATATCAAACCATCACAAATTCTTATTATCCCCATAATAAACCCTTCATAAATTTTACATAAAATAATTTAAATAATTGTCCCAACAAAAAATCTAATTTTAATATTTTTTTGTAAATATGTTAACCTTAGTGACCTTAAACATTTTTTATAGTTCTTTATACATAATTGATTATAAAAAATATTACAAGTTTATAGTATAGAGCTTAAACTAGTTAAGAATGGAAAATTCCAATTATATTTTTCTTATATTTAATAACAATTATATGTTTTTTATGTTCATGATAAATTAAATAAAGAAACAAACACAATCACTCAAAATGGTCTGATTATTTTTAAAGAAAAATTTGAAACTTACATTAAGATTTTAAATTTAAAAAAAATAGTTTTATTGTATTTTAATGATTATATGTAAATGAAATTGTTTTATTTGGTTTTTCATATTATATTAAAATAGTTAAAAAGTAAAAGATTTAAAGATAATTTATATAAATAAATAAATCAAATTAAATAAATATTAAAAACCTAATTTTTAAATGAAGTAATTTTAATTTTTGTAATACTAAAGTAAAAATAATTTAAATAAAGATACCGGGATAAGTTAAACAACCTTTTGTTCCGAGGATTACACAATTTAACAGTTTAGCAAAACACAACAAACTACAGATTTATAATTCTCTGCTCAGAGAGAAATCCCAAAATCACCCAATTATTCTTTTTGTTATTAGTAAACTTGTTCTGCACGCCTTGAAAAATATTCATCGAGTAATGTCAAATGTGGTTCTGACCAGTTCGAACACCACCTGGCTACAAAGCCGCAAAATAATTCAAATTCACTAGTGAAATGAAGTTCCTTCACACAACTTACGAGCAAAAACGCTTCCCCGTGCAGCCAGTGGCCTCGCTGTAATCCGACATTTATAAGAATAGCATTCAATCATTAAATGTTTCCTGAACCATAAAAGAAACCAATTCCCTGGCTGGCTTCTGTCAGATTGGTATTAGCTAATAGCAGGTATAGCTTTTACTAGTCGATATATTCATCACCACTGATCGTGACTGACTGTCTGTTTTTTCTGTAGCAGCAACTGATTTGAAGACTGAACAGCGATGGACAACATGAAATCCAAGCCTAGGCATAGTTGGACTAGTATGTTCAAAGTGAAGCCCTCAACGTCAGACAATCAAGGCTACGGATCGTCAAATTCCTCAGCTATTTCCGTCCAGAGACCATGCTACGAAGGTGAGTATGCGCTGCAACTCCAACATCCTCTTCTTCTTTGATTTGATATGATAGCATCGCCGCCGTATCATTCTTTTTCTTTTTGCTTTGGGTGATCTTAGATAAATCCAATACAACGTTTTTGGGCAGTAGTGAGATCTGTGCTGTAATGTATAATGGACGGTATTTAGATAGATAATGTGCATAGAAGTATTGTTCTCCTCACTATATTGTTTATGTAGACAAATCCTATTCTTATAAAGAAACTTCGATTTTAGCAGCAGGCATGGGAATATCGATTTGGAATTGATATGTTTATTTAATATTAGTGTAGCTCACCACGTTTGAATGATAAGTTGTAATCAATGCCTCTCCAAATCTCGTGTTAATTCGGCCTCTTCATACAGGTACATCATCGGCGAATGAGGAAAGGAGCTGGCATAAAACAAAGTCGAGGTGGAAACCAACAAAAGAACAGAAGAGGATATTAATACCCAAATTTGAGTCTGGCATGGTAAAACCTTCCAGACATGAAATCAAAACAATCACAGCTCAGAACAGCTCAGCTACAAGAGTTCGGAGAAATGGAGGACGCTAAAGTCTTCTATTGGTTCCACAACAGAAAGTACAGAATATTCAATCCGGTAGGGAGAACAGAGAAGAACACGAAAGCAATCATAAACGTCGCTAGTAACACTGCTGACTCGCTGTACAACACTGGCGAATCGTACTCTTCTTATGTGCTGGAAGATCCATTTTTTACACAGGATGATCCATTTTTCACACATCAGGATCGATTTTTTCACACTGGCGAATGATACTCTTCTTATGATCCATTTTTCACACAGGACGATCCATTTTTCACACATCACGACAATCCAATTTTCATACATCAGGAGGATTTCCATATGCAAATGAATGAAGAAATGAGTAATGATCAATGCAGTTCCATGCAGGCAGTCGCAACTGCAGCAGGAGTATTTAATGAAGGTACATTCGCTGACACCACCGGAACGATATTCTCTTATCTAATATCCCCCGGTCGATATTTAGTCTATTATGTTTACTCTGCAGCATATTTAGTCTGTAGAGTATTATTATGAGTATGAATAGTTGGATTACATATAACTGTTATATAAAATATTGACAAATAAAATTGTAAAAACAAAAAAAAATGATACAATTAATTGCACAAGCGTGTACTAAAATGTTAATATTGGATTTGTTATTTTGTGAAATTATATATGTTTTATTATGACAAAGTTTAAATGGGTACAATTCCTGAGTTATAGAGTCAATCTGGTTGGATCTATTAAAGTGAGGCTTATGTGTATAAAGTGCCTACCTTTAGTTAATGGGTAAGATCCAATTTGGTTGGTTGTATTAAAGTTAGGTTTATGTGCATAGAGTGCAGACCTTTAGTTTAATGGGTAAGATCCCTTAAGTTTGATGGGGAAGATCCCTGAAGGTTACTTGACACAAGGTTGTGGGTAAAGTCACGCTTATGTTTAAAGATTGTCTACCCTCAGCTTAATGGATAGCTTAATGGGATCCTGACTTATGTTTATAGACTATTGAACCTTAGTTTAATGGGTAGGATCCCATGTACAGAAGGTTATTTGTCATGAAGTTGTGGGTAAAGTTAGCCTTATGTTTAAAGGATGTTTACCATGAGCTTAATGGATAGTTTCATGGGTAGGATCCATGAGTTACAAAGGGATTATGTTTATACAATATCAACCCTGAGTTTAATGGGTAATATTTCTGAGTTTATTTGTCATGAGGTTGTGGGTTCCAGTTTGGTTAGGTCTATTAAAGTTAGGGTTATGTTTATATAGTTTAATGGGTAGGAACCTTGAGTTACAGAGGGCTATTTATGTTTATAGAGTTTAATGGGTAGCACCCTTGAGTTACAAGGGGCTATTTATTTGTGATGAGGTTGTGGGTTCCAGTTTGATTGGGTTTATTGAAGTCACACTTATGTTTACACACTATCTACCTGGAGCTTAATAGATAGTTTAATGATTAGGATCCCTGAGTTACAAAGGGGTATTTTGTGATGAGATTGAGAGTTTCAGTCTCGTTCGCTCTATTAAAGTGAGGATGTATAATTTAGTGAGTAGGATCACTGAGTTACAAAATACTATTTGTCATGAGATTATGAGTATCAGTCTCGTTGGCTCTATCAAAGGAAGGCTTGTCATTTATGTTTATAGGCAGTTAGTTCCCTCCATCAAACACACAAGGAGCAGAATCATCCATGGCTGACAGTGCTTCTAAATTTCTTCTGTGGCAAAAAGAAATTTCCATTGAAACCAACACACAAAGTTGATTGATATATCCCATTGACACAATTAGTGCTTTTGCAAACATAATATATATCTATGACTGATAATATTTCCTGCAGCAACAAGCAGGAGCTTCAGCTATGAGCATTTAATACATGTACTGATAAATAAGATCCCTCTTGAAGTTCCCGTGGGATCAATAAACGTAAGGGATGCCTTTAGGGTCGAATTTTACTCAACTGCTGTGTTTCTATTGAATATTTCAGATATGAAAAGCTGGCTACTCATCCATGGTGGCCGATGGTTGCTGTTTCAATTCGATTTGGAATTACCTACGGTTGCTTATCTCAAATATGTCAATTTGTGTTGAGACTCCTATTTCTGTAGCTAGATTTATATTTTCATACTCTTCGTTATCTAGCTTTATATCCGTAGCTAGCTTTATTTCCATTGTAGTTGGACTGTATTTCTGTATTGCCATTATATTTGCAAAATGTTGGTTAGTTTGAATATGTCAAATTTTGTGTTGGCTTCTATTTCTGTATATAACTTTACTTCTGTATCAAACTTGACGTTTAAGATTGTTGTTAACTTTGACTTTGGGGAAGAAAGCAATTATAGTCTCTATAACAAAAATTTAAATGTTCAAAATTGTTTTCTGGTTGTTAATCTATATTTAAAACATCTACCAAACCTTTCAATCTCAGCCAGGGACAGTATTGAATCTCGAAAGAGGATTTGACATTTTATTAACCTTGTAAACGTTTATTGACTTTATAAAAACATCCTAACATGCGGCGAACTCCACCTAATTGCAAACAGACCGATACAACTTATTAAGGCCATGTTTCTTTCAACATCTCAACTCAGTTAACTCATATTGCTGAATTTCGGTCATAAACTCATATTGCTGAATTTCGGTCATATAATTGTTTTATATTGTTTTGCTAGAAGGAAATAGATAAACAATGTATATAATGGTGTATTGCAGTTCTTACTTCTCTTTAACTTTTTAGAAATGACTTTACTGAAAAACAAGTAAAAAACCAATCACTATTGAGTTACAACATTTGCACAAAGCCATCATTTATTACTTGTCAAAATAATAGGCTTATAAACATAATCCAATAGATGATAGTCAACGCATATTTTTTACATTAGCTAATGTTCTCTTATAATATCTCCCCATACAACATTTTATCGAATGATATTTTAGTATTTATTAGCAATTCAATATTTTGGATTTGTAATTTCTTTTATTTTGTACCATGGAGCACTTCAGAGGCATTTGTTATTTTATTAGTGGTGAATATATATTATAAATTAGAAATTTTTTGAATAATATTTGTTTGATAGATAATGAGTTAGGATAAAATTTTATTTATATTTAGTTGTTGATATTTAATATATTTAAAAATTTTGGATAAATGTTTTGAAAAAATAATTTTATTTGCTAATTTTTTAATTTTTTGAAAATTATTGATTGGTATTGTTATATGGGAAGGTTTTTGTTTTCTTTGAAATATATCAAACACTCTTTAAAATATTAATTTTAGTGTTGCTTACATCAAAGACTCTTATATAATGGATTTATTTAATATTAAGCATTATTAAATATACATTAAAATAAGTACACTTTAAACCTTGATTTGACTATAAACATATTCACAAGTAACATCAAACACACACTTCAAACCCGTAGATTGATAACAAATAAACCTTCACTAAAACACATATTCAGTAACTCAAATAATTATGAAAAAGTTATGATTTTGAGAATTTTGTTTAAATGTGTTTGAGATAATGATATAAAACATATGCATATTCTTAATGATTAATTATTGTAATTAATCACATAAAAGTAAATGCCAATAAATGTCCCTTTCCTACATAAGAATATATTGCCACTTTAACAGTGCCATGGAGAAATTATCTTGGGTCTACCTACAACTTGATTTTCCACTCAGCACAAGTTTAGGAGCTCGAGAGAGCTCCACAGGCCAACCCCTATATTTTAGGACCCACACTGAGTCATGGAAGTCCCACCACCAGTTCACCCTAGTTTGTGTTGAGTTATGCTATGATGGGCCAGAGTTAGTTCAACTTCACTTAGCCTAGAGCCAACTTTGCATGATTTATGGAGACTCGATTCCTTTGCTCACATGCCTCGGTGAGTTAAGTGATTGGGATGTGTTTTAGTTGTCCCGAGTTGCATTGGTGAGCCTCTAGTGGTGATTTTCAAGAGGTAGTGATTTATGGATTGCAAGTCGTGGAATTCGAGCCACTCTTAGAGGATTCGAATTGTCTTCATTTTGTTATGGATGTATTACATACATGTTAGTTCCTACGGAGTTATGGTTATGTTGTTTTTTTTTTTGCCTCTTGTATGAATAATTTCACCATTACTTTTTGACGGTTCTTGCATTAAAATTTTCCCTCATTCGTTCATTATTTTCACACTGAGGTTCAATCTAGCCCAATAGTCCCATGGCTTTGATAATTTTACATGGTATCAGAGAAGGTGATGCCAATTTCAGTCCATAAAAACTTCGATTGATGCCTCATAAGAAACTGCATTCCACATAAATATTGGTATATTTTCCTTGTTGTGTTTGGATTTATCGAGGGAAGTCTAGCTTGGTATGAACCACCTTGATAATGTGTGCATGTTGAAGTAGAGTGTGATTGAACTGACTTACCTTTGAAATTGGGAGTTTTTTGCAAGTTATTTGAAGAGTTGAAAAGAATTATGATACTCTCAAAGACAAAAAAAAAGGAGAATTCAACATCCTTGACACTAAGGATCCTCACAATTTTTAATTAATTTGATTTGAGGGGAGATATTTAGAGTTTGTTCCCTCCACTGCATTTTATAAATATCAAAGTGGTTGTGCATCTATGAGCTCAAAATTATTTTCTGGTTGTTAACCTATATCTAAAACATCTACCAAACCTTTGAATCTCAGCCAGGGACAGTATTGAATCTGGAAAGAGGATTTGACATTTTATTAACCTTGTAAATGTTTATTGACTTTATAAACAACATCCTAACATGCGGTGAACTCCACCTATTTGCAAACAGACCGATACAACTTATTAAGGCCATGTTTCTTTCAACATCTCAACTGAGTTAACTCATATTGCTGAATTTCGGTCATATAATTGTTTTATATTGTTTTGCTAGAAGGAAATAGATATACAATGTATATGATGGTGTATTGCAGTTCTTACTTCTCTTTAACTTTTTAGAATTGACTTTACTGAAAAACAAGTAAAAAACCAATCACTAGTCAGCTACAACATTTACACAAAGCCATCATTTATTACCTGTCAAAATAATAGGCTTATAAACATAAACCAATAGACTATAGTCAACCCATATTTTTTACATTAGCCAATGTTCTCTTATAATATCTCCCAATACAACATTTTATGGAATGATATTTTAGTATTTATTAGCAATTCAATATTTTGGATTTGTAATTTTTTTTATTTTGTACCATGGAGCACTTTGGAGGCATTTGTTATTTTATTAGTGGTGAATATATATTAGAAATTAGAAATTTTTTGAATAATATTTGTTTAATAGATAATGAATTAGGATAAAATTTTATTTATATTTAGCTCTTGATATTTAATATATTTAAAAATTTTGGATAAATGTTTTGAAAAAATAATTTTATATGCTAATTTTTTATTTTTTTGAAAATTATTGATTGGTATTGTTATATGGTAAGGTTTTTGTTTCCTTTTAAATATATCAAACACTCTTTAAAATATTAATTATAGTGTTGCTTACATCAAAGACTCTTATATAATGGATTTATTTAATATTAAGCATTATTAAATATACATTAAAATAAGTACACTTTAAACCTTTATTTGACTATAAACATATTCACAAGTAACATCAAACACACACTTCCAACCCGTAGATTGATAACAAATAAACCTTCACTAAAACACATATTCAGTAACTCAAATAATTATGAAAAAGTTATGATTTTGAGAATTTTGTTGAAATGTGTTTGAGATAATGATACAAAACATATGCATATTCATAATGATTAATTATTGTAATTAATCACATAAAAGTAAATGCCAATAAATGTCCCTTTCCTAGCATAAGAATATATTGCCACTTTAACGATGCCATGGAGAAATTATCTCGGGTCTACCTACAACTTGATTTTCCACTCAGCACAAGTTTAAAAGCTCGAGAGAGCTCCACATGCCAATCCCTATATTTTAGGACCCACACTGAGTCATGGAAGTCCCACCACTAGTTCACCCTAGTTTGTGTTGAGTTATGCTATGATGGGCCAGAGTTAGTTCAAATTCACTTAGCCTAGTGCCAACTTTACAAGATTTATGGAGATTGGATTCCTTTGCTCACATGCCTTGGTGAGTTAAGTGATTGTAATGTGTTTTAGTTGTCCCGAGTTGCATTGGTGAGCCTCTAGTGGTGATTTTCAAGAGGTAGTGATTTATGGATTCCAAGTTGTGGAATTCGAGCCACTGTTAGAGGACTCAAATTGTCTTCATTTTGTTATGGATGTATTACATACATGTTAGTTCCTATGGAGTTATGGTTATGTTGTTATTTTTTTTGCCTCTTGTATGAATAATTTTGCCATTAATTTTTTACGGTTCTTGCATTAAAATTTTCCCTCATTCGTTCATTATTTTCATAGTGAGGTTCAATCTAGCCCAATAGTCCCGTGGCTTTGATAATTTTACATGGTATCAGAGAAGGTGATTCTAATTTCAATCCATAAAAACGTCGATTGATGGCTCATAAGAAACTGCATTCCACATAAATATTGGTATCTTTGCCTTGTTGTCTTTGGATTTATCGAGGGAAGTCTAGCTTGGTATGAACCACCTTGATAATGTGTGCATGTTGAAGCATCGTGTGATTGAACTGACTTACGTTTGAAATTGAGAGATTTTAGCAAGATATTTGAAGAGTTGAAAAGAATTATGATACTCCTGAAGACAAAAAAAGGAGAATTCAACATCATTGACACCAAGGATCCTCACACTCTTTAATTAACTTGATTTGAGGGGAGCTATTTATAGTTTGTTGTGGAACAAAGGTCTGTAAAGGGTCACTATGGGAAAGGAGGTCAAACCCTAACAACCTTTAGAGAAATCTAAGTAGCCGAAGAAATTGGATGAAGAATTTGGTTTTATGTGCATTCATATCTCCATGGAGTTATTGT
This sequence comes from Pseudotsuga menziesii, assembly GCA_001517045.1. Lineage (NCBI taxonomy): Eukaryota > Viridiplantae > Streptophyta > Pinopsida > Pinales > Pinaceae > Pseudotsuga > Pseudotsuga menziesii. The sequence continues at coordinate 61,379 of LPNX010609210.1, forward strand.
TCCACATTGATGGATTGAAAACACCAAGGGAAGTATGGCATAAGCTTGAATCATTTTTTGGAAAGTAGGATGAGCGAATAGGGAACATTTTGGAGAATGAGTTGATTTTTCTTGAACCCAACAGCTTTGAAACCCTTCAACAGTTCTTCTCCAAGTTCAACTCTTTGCTCATGTACTGCAAGGAGTGTGAAATTGACAAGAATGATGAGTAATTGGTGATATCAATTCTTAGAAAGCTTGGGTATGAATGTTCTGTATTTGTGTCCTCCTTCTACTCTAATAGATTGACAACCCAAAACTAGTGAATTCCCTAATTTGATGCATTCAGTGAATGCCTCATTGAAGATCAAGATAAGTCGTTCCATATGGCAACACTAAAAGCCTCCAAAGATCTAGCTCTTCTCGATGGGGAGACAAAGAATGCACAGGATATTGGAAGACTGAAGGGAAAGGACAAAGATAATACTAGATTTGATCCAAAGGAGGAGTTTAATCCATTAGGTGGAGCCTCAGGTTCCAAAGAGGACAAGTAGAAGAGGTTTGAATAGATTAGTTTTTCGTATTGTAATAAAGGAAACCATTCAGAGAAACAATATATTTAGAAAACAATATATCAATTTTCCAGACTTCTTGAAAGATACTCAGATTTCCCTCCTAGATGGCGTAAGGAAGATTGATTTTCACGTCTATGCCCCTCTACGTGAGAAAGGACACGTCTATTGCTGCTATCTAATCTGGGAAACTAGCCCCATGAAGCAAATTTTATTCAATTCATTAACATGTTCATTGTAATTAATTATCAAATGTAAATGCAAAGATTTAAACACAAGAATACTTATCTTATGAAGAAGATCGTCCTGCAACCAGCTATGTTGCTGCAACGTTCCACCCAGCCATAGGCTATTTTTCCCCTTAATCTCTCAACAACACTTCCACCCCCAAGTTGGGCATGATTCCCACGAGGAATAAGGAAATCAAGCAGGCTCACGCATAACCAAAGATATGTTAACTCTCAACCAGTACAAAGCTATGTTTGGTTTGATCAGGATACCAAAGGCATGGAAATGCTTGGTTGCTATGCTAGTGAGCTCAACCAAAGAGTTATCGACACCTACACAAGATTTGACTTGGCTTTCCCAACACATACACACCCAACACAAGGAATCATCCCCTTCTCTGATGTATAATCCCTCACGCTATGCATTCCCTTCAAGTGCTATTCAGGATGTGCAGTAAGGAATAATCATCCCTCAAGATCCCTCAATGAGGTTCCTCATGCACTAGATTTATCAAGCAGTTTTCCTATTCCACCCCTAACTAGATTCAGACCAAAACAAGGAGCATAACAACTCAAACCAAGGAAAGGGTGCACATACAACAATATACCAATTGGTGATCCTTAGAAAAATGTTGGGAAACCCAAAAAACGGATTTAGAGATGGAAAAAAACACAAAGTAGAGAAATACGATCTCAACAATCGTTTAATGACACCACTGAGTCAAAACTGACCTCTGCAAAAACCCAAATCATATTTCTAATTTATGAAGGCGACTATGGAAATACGGGAACTAAAATGACTGTTATAAACCCCAAAATGTGAATCTAGCTTCTTGCCCACTGAGGAAGGTAAAAACGGTTCCCAGCCATTGGAGAATCAATGAAAACCCAATAAAACATAAACCTTCCTTTCCCGCTTACTGAACAATACCAAAATGAATTTTTGGGCATGCAAAAATGAGAAAAATGACTCCCCATGTGAAGGATGAACACACATGAATCTTGAGCTACATGAAGGAGAATGGTGAGGAAAAATGGAAAGTGTAGTTGTATGACTAAATGGGCATGCATTTTTGGTGTTAACTTGCCCCAAAAGTAAAAAACGTTTTTCCCCAAATTCGAATTTCCTCCCCATACTCTTCCCATCCCCATGCAATAACTACTTAAACCAATTTCTAGAAAAATTAAATGATTGGGTGAATGAGACAAGAAAGGTAGTCAACAGTTTAATGGGTTCTTCCATTGACATTTGTCTTTTTCCCATGGGCCCCAGAGGTTAAATATTTCCCCCTCCTTATCCTTAGGAAGTCATGCCCCCATCTCATTATTTGTTGCAGACATTACTAGTTGGGGTTTTCAATTAAATTGCATATTTACATGATGCCAATATTATAATGTGTCGCCTAGCGCGAAATACCATTGGCAACGATTTTAGTCACCGAAACATAGAACGCTAAATCAATGGTGGGGATTTTTCCTTTAGGTCCACACCATGATTATTTACAATATATACATCATATACATTTAATGCAAATGTGGTCAAAACTAGGGTGTTACACTGACCTTGAAAGAAAGACCAATTATCGTGAGAGATGCCATGAACTAAAGGATTGGTTTTCAAAATATCAACCCTTCCTAATTGGTTCAGGAGCCTCAAACCACATGGTTTTCTCCAAAGAATCATTTTCTTCATTAAATCTCACCCATGGCCCAAGTATTTACATGGAAGATGATACTCAGATCTAAGATGAAGGGAAGGGTACAATATAATTAGACCATGGAATGTTCAAAATTGTTTTGTATGAACCTTATTGAGCAACAAATTTGTTATCTCTTTACCAGATGACACATACTGGTTCGCCAAAGAGAGTTGTTTTTGAGCCTGACACAGTTGAGATCTCTAATATCTCTACTGGGAAGCTTATATCTCAAGGTGTCACAAATCATATCTCTAAGGATTATGTGTTCTTATGTTATTTTCCATACTCATATTCATTCCAAGATCTGTAGCTAGTTAAAAGGGAAGGTAAATCTATTCTACCTAAATTGTTTTTATGATTATTCAGGCCCACAATTTGAAGATGAGGACCAAGATGAATCAGATATCGATATTAAGGATGCATTTGAAACAAGTTGGGATTGAGATCCAATCTCTACTTCCTATCCTAGGCCTAAATGGGCTAATAAAGTCTTTGAGGTTGTTGGGAACATGGGTGGAGATTCATCTCGCAAAAGGAGAACCAAATATCAATTTCAAGATGAGAACCTTGCGCTATGTCATACAAATCCACTTCTCATAGAGACGTGCTATAAACTCCTAGATAGGTAATACATGATGATGGGGTCTGATAAACAGTTCCACAAAGTGGCTTGCCATGACACACCAAGGAAGGCATCCATCGATAAGGAATATGAGTCACTGCAAAATAATGAGACATTGGATCATGTATCTCTTCCTCCGGAGAGAAGAGACAAAAGTGCCTTTCTACATGGTAAATTGGAAGAAGAAATATACATGCTACAACCTAAGGGGTACACTGATGATTCTTCCATGGTATGAAATATGAGGAAGCCATTGTATGGGTTCAAGAAAGACCCCATGTCACCTAATCCAAATATTTGGTGTTTATAGTGTTTGTGATATGGTCTTTACATCCTATCATTGTTTATTTTCTATTCGATCCTTTGTAATAAGAAATGTATTCTCTGCATATATTTTAAATTGTATCTGTAATTATCCACCGACAACATTAGAATGTGAACATAATCATATCAGAATGAGATTGATTTAAATAAAGGATTAGAAATAAATATAAAATGATGTATAAAAGTTAACATTTCGAGGTAATACCCCTTACGACACAATACACCACTGATCCTAGGGTCCCTTTTCTTCCTTGATAATGGGGCTAACATTGATACATTAGCACTCCTTGCATATGTAGGGACAAGTTGTATGTATAATGTTTTATAAGAAAAATTTACTCTATTCAGTTTTTGTGCAGCAAAGTAATATATGATGCAGTTTCAGAAAAGAAATAAAAACAGATTTCTAAATTTGAGATGTGTGAAGATAGATCTAGCATATGATCATTCTATACTTTTGCCAAAGCTAATATAAGAATTTATCACTCACAATAATATTTAACTATTTATTTCATGGATCTTTGGATTTACTATTTCAAATAATAAAAATCCCCTGTCATAATGGCTACCTCCATGGAGAGACAATTACACAACTCCATCATGTACTAAAGAAAAAACATTTTGATGACTACCCACAACTTTAGAAAAGGAAGGAAAAACCAAGTATAAAATGTGAAAGTGAGTTTCCAATAGATCATCTTACTGGACTAACCGAGGAATGTAAGAAAACTACTAGGAAAATCCATTTTATAGAAAACTGTATTCAACCTATCTACAAAAACAAATATAACCTTCCATTTATACATTTGTTGGAGAGCACATCTCATTCACAAACAACTCGGGCATCATTTATGATGCCACCTTGTTCAAGTTTCTTCAAAGATGACTTAACATCATGGGGAAAAAACTTAAAGCTAGTTACAAAAAAATTGAAGGTATATTGCATTCAATAATAAAATATTGATACTTAGCACCCATATGGACAGTCTTGCTATGTTCAAAGTATAAATAGACATACCTTAACTAATCCATCAACCTTTCCTTGAGTAATAGTTTTATCCACGGTCCTATGGCTATACTTCTTAGGTGTCGAACGCACTTGGTGCTTTGCACACACATCATCTAAACTAATGCCAGCTATTTCTCTCTCAATTATAGACAAGACCCTATATCACAAAATGAAATCTCACTAAGCACCACTATAAAGAGTTAACTTAATAAAGGAACTTTTCACAACAAAGCAATTCACAAAAATAATATCTAGAAGTAAAGAATAAATAAATGCTTAGAAAAATCACTAAAATTCACTAAGTCAATATTAGTAAGGCCAATCATCATTCAAATTCATTCATTCCACTTTAGTTCATTCAGAGGCAGGATCTTAAAAAAGAACTAAGAGTAGATAATTAGTGAAGTATGAACTCCATAAGACAAGAAGCAATAAATCCCTCATTTTCTTGGAGAGTTAAGGTACTGTACTGTCTGTATGAATAAATGATTTGGGTGCAGTTCAGATGTGGATTCAAAATATCGAAAGTTTCTTCTGACTTTTTGTCACGTTGTGCCATAAGTATTGTTCTCCCCCTAGCTAAGGAAAAAACGGTTTAAATTCCACATGACGCACTGACCTACCTTGGTAGGCGAGACTTCTGAACCACTTAAATTATGATCCTACTGAAGACTAGTAACCATTAGTGTTATATACAACACATTCCATTAGTGTTATTCATTATACCAAATACGTAACATTACAGAAGGGACCTACTGGTAGAGAGTAAGCTAAGATTTTTATATGTTTACAACTCTGATGAAATTAATTAAATGGTTATAATACGATGCTTGTTAGGCTAATAAAACACATCATGCATATTCATCTTTTACTTGTGACATAAACTTGTAATCTTATGATATCATAATATTGTAACACACGGAATCATACTAACCTGGAACTTAATGATACTAATACATACGGATTCCATGTTTCTATAACTGAACTTTATGTGCTTACTTGATATGGTGTTCATACTAATTTTATAAAAAAGGTAGTCATGTACAAGCTAATCTAATAAATACTATTGTGAAAATAAGGGAGTAGTACACCCATTAATATGCAAATTCTTCCTATATTAGGCATGTATTTGGTGAATGACCTATGGGAATCACAAGGAATAGAAGAAAATAGAAATTACCTATATATAGGAAAAGGAATAGATAAGTAGCAATTCATATAGACTAACCTTTATTAGCAGAGTAAGCATAGTCATCACGTAATCACTACTAGTTAGATTGTCATAACATAGGTAAATAGAAAGCATTCAATAGTCGTATCACATAGTCTAAATCTCTATATGATGATTAAGAGAAGCACCAATAGGGTTAATCCCCAATTTCATATGAATCAATATGTAACCACTAGTTTATATACATATAGTAATCTCCATAATATCTTACACAGATATTTGTGATCAATAGTTAATCATATTAGAAACAGGCTAATTTTGTATCACTAATAAGATGTTTCTGTAAGCTCCTAATCTATACATATTAAATCTCCTGTAATTCAAAGCTTATGTATGCTTAAGTAATGTACACATTGATTCCAAGAACAGTGTAATAGTAACACATTGATTCTGAGAACAATGTAAGAGTAACAAGTGTTATACTCATAACCATTTTTTTAAGATGATATGATGCTTAATTACAACCATTCCATATTATCGATCATGTTACATATTTATCCTAATCTAAAAAAGCTTCATTGTGCAAAATGGGCATATAAGTTATAAGATTTCATAGAGTGATAAGGTCTCACTAATACCCCCAAAAACATAAAAATAATAACTATGACAACATAAATCCTACAAATACTCACAAAATATTGACATTATTTTCCGTGAAAGATGGAGGAGCAATGGGCACTTTTTTAATTTATGGCTTAGAAGAAGATAAAATCTTGAATATTTTATTATTGAAAAGAACCAAAGGTGTGGTTTTACTCTACTTCTGTCTTAAACTTTTCCTTATTTCTGATGTACGAATCATATCTTGCATAAATGGGACATAAGCAACAAAGTTGAAAATACAAAAATAGAAAATACGAATGGATTTCAAATTACAAAGTTGAAAGATGCATACACGTGGGATATACCATAGGAGGAGAAGGGAATTCCAATATTTATCCACCGACAACATTAGAATGTGAACATAATCATATCAGAATGAGATTTATTTAAATGAAGGTTAGAAATAAATATAAAATGATGTATAAAAGTTAACGTTTCCAACTAATACCTCATACGACACAATACAACACTGATAATGGGGCTAACATTGATACATTATCACTCCTTTCATCTATAGGGACAAGTAGTATGTATAATGTTTTATAAGAAAAATTTAATCTATTCAGTTTTTGTGCAGCAAAGTAATATATGATGCAGTTGTAGAAATGAAATAGAAACAGATTTCTAAATTTGAGATGTGTGAAGATAGACCTAGCATATGATCATTGTAGAATTTTGCCAAAGCTAAGATAAGAATTTATCAGTCACAATAATATTTAACTATTTATTTCATTGATCTTTGGATTTACTATTTCAAATAATAAAAATCCAATGTCACAATGGCTACTTCCATGGACAGACAATTACAGAACTCCATCATGTAGCAAAGAAAAAACATTTTGATGACTACCCACAACTTTAGAAAAGGCAGAAAAAACTGACTATAAAATGTGAAAGTGATTTTCCAATAGATCGTCTTTTTGGACTAACCCGGGAATGTAAGAAAACTACCAAGAAAATCCATTTTATAGAAAACAGTATTCAACCTATCAACGAAAACAAATCTAACCTTCCATTTATACATTTGTTGGAAAGCACATCTCGTTCACAAACAACTTGGGCATCATTTATGATGCCACCTTCTTCAAGTTTCTTCAAAGACGACTTAACATCATGGGGAAAAAACTTAAAGCTAGTTACAAAAAAATCGAAGGTATATTGCATTCAATCATAAAAAATTGATACTTAGCACCCATATGGACAGTCTTGCTATGATCAAAGTATAAATAGACATACCTCAACTAATCCCTCAACCTTTCCTTGAGTAATAGTTTTTTCCATGGTCCTCATGCTATACTTCTTATGTGTCGAACGCACTTGGTGCTTTGCACACACATCATCTAAACTAATGCCATCTATTTCTCTCTCAATTATATCCAAGACCCTATATCACAAAATGAAATCTCACTAAGCACCATTATAAAGAGTTAATTTAATAAAGGAACTTTTCACAACAAAACAATTCACAAAAATAATATCTAGAAGTAAAGACTAAATAAATGCTTAGAAAAATCACTAAAATTCACTAAGTCAATATTAGTATGGCCAATCATCATTCAAATTCATTCATTCCACTTTAGTTCATTTAGAGGCAGGATCTTAAAAAAAAAACTAAGAGTAGATAATTAGTGAAGTATGAACTCCATAATCCAAGAAGCAATAAATCCCCATTTTCTTGCAGAGTTAAGGTATTGTTTGTATGAATAAATGAATTGGGTGCAGTTCAAATGTGGATTCAAAATATCAAAAGTTTCTTCTGACTTTTTGTCCTGTTGTGCCATAAGTATTGTTCTGCTCCTCGTTAAGGAAAATACAGTTTAAATTCCACATGACGCACTCACCTACCTTGGTAGGCGAGACTTCCGAACCACTTAGATTATGATCCTACTGAAGACTAGTAACCATTAGTGTTATATACAACACATTCCATTAGTGTTATTCATTATACCAAATAGGTAACATTACACAAGGGACCTATTAGTAGAGAGTAAGCTAAGCTTTTTATATGATTACAACTTTGATGAAATTAATTAAATGGTTATAATACGATGCTTATTAGGCTAATAAAACACATCATGAATATTAATCTTTTACTTGTGACTTAATCTTTTAAGCTTATGATATTATAATATTGTAACACACGGAATCATACTAACCTGGAAATTAATGATACTAATACATACGGATTCAATGTTTCTATAACTGAACTTTATGGGCTTACTTGATATGGTGTTTATACTAAGTTTATAAAAAAGGTATCATTGGGCTTGACATTACATACCCTATGCTTAGAAAAACTTGGAGTTAGATGTTACCTCTAGTGATCACATGGAACTCATACTTGTAAGATGAAATAACTCTAACTTGGATAGCATAACCATAACTAACCTGTTGACACGTGAACTATGCTTTTTCATTATAGATATATGTATAATCAACACTATCAACCTTTAACACAACTGGGACTTATAAGAGATTAGAGAACAAGTAACATTCCTTTTAGACACTAGCTACCAAAGCTTTCAACATAAATAGTACATCGTTTACAACTCCAGATCAGAATGATTACACTTATTTCCTATACTCATGACTGTGATTACAGGTATGTTTATTACTAAGAGTATTAAGCTATAGTGATAACCTAATAAACCCCATTACATTACGTGAAACATAGTGGGTGTTATCCTAAGACATTATGTTTATAATAGGTATTAGATTACTACTAGTTACGAACAATAATTACAAATACACTTGTTTCATTATTCCAATATAAGAGACAACGTAATCTACTTAATCTCTATAACTACATATATTCTATCTTATGCAATTATAATGATTGTTTAGAGTGAATCCATGGTAATTACACTATATCGAGCTAGTATCATATGAGTTCCATATCAGATCAAGTAGAATGAATACCGTAATACAACTTATACCCTACTTGGCTCCATAGTAATATCGAACACTATATTATTAGAGATCGTGGATATAACTTATGTATGGTTAGAATAGAGAGTAAACCCCATTATTATTGATAATGCTCATGATTACAACCCATACGGATAGCTCATCTTACTACTATGGGGTTGTAACTAGTTACATATCACTATTGATTACCTATGTCGTTTGAGCTACAACTTGTACACCATATTTCTTCTATTCTCCTTCGTCAACCAGCAATCAATTTTAGGTAGTGATCAAACTTGACATATGTAGTATATAAACATTAATTAAGGTAAAATATTACCATTAGTATACTCTACCAACCAAGCTCTTAGTTCACAGGAAGCAAGCTCCAGCTTTTAGATCCTCTCTATAAAAACAATATATTACCATCGCTATATCTACTTAATAAGACTAATAAAAGGAGTGGGTAGTCATGTACAAGCTAATCTAATAAATACTATTGTGAAAATAAGGGAGTAGTATACCCATTAATATGCAAATTCTTCCTATATTAGGCGTGTATTTGGTGAATGACCTACGGGAATCACAAGGAATAGAGGAAAATAGAAATTACCTATATATATGAAAAGGAATAGATAAGTAGCAATCCATATAGACTAACCTTTATTAGCAGAGTAAGCATAGTCATCACGTAATCACTACTAGTTAGATTGTCATAACATAGGTAAATAGAAAGCATTCAATAGTCGTATCACATAGTCTAAATCCCTATATGACGAGTAAGAGAAGCACCAATAGGGTTAATCCCCAATTTCATACGAATCAATATGTAACCACTAGTTTATATAGATATAGTAATCTCCATAATATCTTACATAGATATTTTTTATCAATATTTAATCATATTAGAAACAAGCTAATGTTGTATCACTAATAAGATGTTGGTGTAAGCTCCTAATCTATACATATTAAATCTCCTGTAATTCAAAGCTTATGTATGCTTAAGTAATGAACACATTGATTCCAAGAACAGTGTAAGAGTAACAAGTGTTATAATCATAACCATTTCCTTTAAGATGATATGATCCTTAATTACAACCATTCCATATTATCGATCATGTTACGTATTTATCCTAATCTAAAAAAGCTTCGTTGTGCAAAATGGGCATATAGGTTATAAGATTTCATAGAGTGATAAGGTCTCGCTTATACCCCCAAAAACATAAAAATAATAACTATGACAACATAAATCCTACAAATTTAATTTCTGGCTTAGAAGAAGACAAAATCTTGAATGTTTTATTATTGAAAAGAACCAAATCTCTGGTTTTACTCTACCTCTAACTTAAAATTTTCCTTAGATCTGATGTAGAAATCATATCTTCCTTCTTCAAAGAAAAAGATATATCTTTCTCCCTCGTTATCTTCTTCAACATTTCAGATGCCCCATGAACTTTTACAGTTGCGGTTTCATGTGAACTCAATGTGCTCGTTTCTTTTTCATGGAAGGTTTTTGAAGGATTTTCCCCTCGTTGAGCTCAGAGGGATCAATGACCCTTTTTACAACGGACTTTGAAGTACTATATTCACGTGAAATTACATGATATCTTTTGACTTTGTTATCAATAGAAGACACCCCTCGGAACACTATGTGATTCCTTTATGGCGTTTCTAAATCTAGGTTGATTTTATGTTTTCTGTAACAAAGGAGTTGTTGGAATAAGCTACTTAAGCACAATCATATGATTTGATACAAGGAAACAACATTTAGTTAAATAGAATTATGGATGAGTCGAAGAACTGAATTGCTTACCTACGGTATATTAAAATCCTATTTGGGATGAGATCATCCAAAGCCCGCTGCGGCTCATCATCTGTATCTTCGAATAGAATGGATCTGAGATGCAACAAGGATATTAACATACCTTAAAATGCGATTGGGTAAATTTAATTCCCTTAGCGATTCTAGTTAAATTATTCAAAGAAATATGTAAAAGAGAGAGACTGTGAGAGAGAGTACAATACTAGAAAAGAATAAGGCAATAACTTACTTTGGCAAGCATTTTCTATGATATGCTCTTGGAAAATGTCGACAAATGGCAAATTGCATGTTTGTCATCTTCCTTGTTTTCTGTCTGCTTGCAATTTATAAAAAATTTATGAATAGGGCATGTAAACTCCTCTCCATTATCATTTTTTTCTCAGGGTATTATGCCTCATATTCCGGAGCAATATGCTTTGATACACACTGGGAATGATAGAAGCGTCCACGTGTTGCAGAAATATAAGAGACGACATAAAAAAAGAAAACAGTATTAATTATGCGGATCATATCACTTTGAATATTGATCTTGTAAATCAAAGTCCACTCCAATGAAAATCCCCTTAAAATTTTAGCAACTTCTACAACAAATGAGCATACCCCTACAACAAACCAAGAGAACTTAGTTCAATAGAAATTTGTGCAATTCTAGCACAACGTTATCATTAGTAGTCTTCGAGACCAATTTCCATACCAATTTCCAAACCAATCCAACCCCAAAAATTGGAACCAAAATAGAACCAACGAAAAAGCGAAATAAAAAAACAGTTATAAAAAATTACATATATTAATCATTTTTTATTAAAAGGAAACCTGTGTGAATACAAACCGTTAGACACAAACCATAACCTAGTAGTATTATGGTTCACGAATGGTTTAGCCATGAAGGCTTTATTCGAAATTGTGTTGACATAAATCGAATGGTAAGTACTAGTTATAAATTTTAAATAGAGAAGTTACCTATGAGCCATGTTGTCACCTAGGTTAAACGCTAAGTAATAAGTTTTTTATTTATTTATGGATTTTATAGGAGTTACATGTAGGAATAACATCACACACACTTCAAAATTCAAAAAAATACTTAAGTTGTTTTAAACTTTGATTCGAGTGTAAAAGACATCAAACACACTTAAAAAGTGTGTCACGTGACCTTAGATAAACTTCAGAACTCTCACAATGTATTTTTTTTAATTTTAGTAACTCTTAACTTTTGTAACTTTCATAAATCATATACTTTGGATTTTAGTTGTTTTAACTAAAATCAAACAAAACTGAAATCTTGATTTTAGTGTAGCCGACATCAAACACACTTCAAAACTGTGACAACACACTTCAAAGATGTGACAAATTGACAATGATTTTATTTAATTACATACGTCATGCATATATCAAACCATGACAAATTCTTATTGTCCCCATAATAAACCCTTTATAAATTTTACATAAAATAATTTAAATAATTGTCCCAACAAAAAATCGAATTTTAATATTTTTTTGTAAATATGTTAACCTTAGTGACCTTAAACATTTTTTATAGTTCTCTATACATAATTAATTATAAAAAATATTAGAATTTTATAGTATAGAGCTTAAACCAGTTAAAAATGGAAAATTCCAATTATCATTTTCTTATATTTAATAACAATTATATGTTTTTTATGTTCATGATAAATTAAATAAAGAAACAAACACAATCACTCAAAGTGGTCTAATTATTTTTAAAGAAAAATTTCGAACTTACATTAAAATTTTAAATTTAAAAAAATTTAGATTTATTGTATTTTAATGATTATATATAAATGAAATTGTTTTATTTGTTTTTTCATATTATATTACAATAGTTAAAAAGTAAAAAAAATAGTTTTATTGTATTTTAATGATTATATGTAAATGAAATTGTTTTACTTCTTTTTCTATATTATATTAAAATAGTTAAAAAAGTAAAAGATTTAAAGATAATTTATATAAATAAATAAATGAAATTAATTAAATATTAAAAACCTAATTTTTAAATGAAGTAATTTTATTTTTTATAATACTAAAGTAAAAAATTTAAAGTAAAAATAATTTAAATAAAGATACCAGGATAAGTTAAACAACCTTTTGTTCCGAGGATTACACAATTTAACAGTTTAGCAAAACACAACAAACTACTTCAGATTTATTATTCTCTGCTCAGAGAGAAATCCCAAAATCACCCAATTATTTTTTTTGTTATTAGTAAACTTGTTCTGCACGCCTTGAAAAATATTCATCGAGTAATGTCAAATGTGGTTCTGACCAGTTCGAACAGCACCTGGCTACAAAGCCGCAAAATAGTTCAAATTTACTAGTGAAATGAAGTTCCTTCACACAACTTACGAGCAAAAACGCTTACCCGTGCAGCCCGTGGCCTCGCTGTAATCCGACATTTAAACGAATAGCATTCAATCATTAAATGTTTCCTGAACCATAAAAGAAACCAATTCTCAACTCTCAATGAAAAATTCAAGAGTCGTTACCTCGCTGGCTTCTGTCAGATTGGGATTAAAAATAGCAGGTATAGCTTTTACTAGTCGATATATTCATCACCACTGATCGTGACTGACTGTCTGTTTTTGCTGTAGCAGCAACCGATTTGAAGAAGACTGAACAGCGATGGACAACATGAAATCCAATCCTAGGCAGAGTTGGACTAGTATGTTCAAAGTGAAGCCCTCAACGTCAGACAATGAAGGCTACGGATCGTCAAATTCCTCAGCTATTTCCGTCCAGAGACCAGGCTACGAAGGTGAGTATGCGCTGCAACTCCAACATCCTCTTCTTCTTTGATTTGATATGATAGCATCGCCGCCGTATCATTCTTTTTCTTTTTGTTTTGGGTGATCTTAGATAAATCCAATACAACGTTTTTAAGGCAGTAGTCAGATCTGTGCTGTAATGTGTAATGGACGGTATTTAGATAGATAATGTGCATAGAATTATTGTTCTCCCCACTATATTGTTGATGTAGACAAATCCTATTCTTATAAAGAAACTTGGATTTTAGCAGCAGTGATGGTAATATCGATTTGGAATTGATATGTTTATTTAAAATTAGTGTAGCTCACGACGTTTGAATGATAAGTTGTAATCAATGCCTCTCCAAATCTCCAGTTAATTCGGCCTCTTCATACAGGTACATCATCGGCGAATGAGGAAAGGAGCTGGCATAAAACAAAGCCGAGGTGGAAACCAACAGAAGAACAGAAGAGGATATTAATGCCCAAATTTGAGTCTGGCATGGTAAAAGCTTCCAGACATGAAATCAAAACAATCACAACTCAGCTACAAGAGTTCGGACAAGTTGAGGACGCTAATGTCTTCTATTGGTTCCACAACAGAAAGTACAGAATATTCAATCGTGTAGAGAGAACAGAGAAGAACACGAAAGCAATCATAAACGTTGCTAGTAACACTGCTGGCTCGCTGTACAACACTGGCGAATCGTACTCTTCTTATGTGCTGGAAGATCCATTTTTCACACATCGGGATCGATTTTTTCACACTGGCGAATGGTACTCTTCTTATGATCCTTTTTTCACACAGGACGATCCATTTTTCACACATCACGACAATCCATTTTTCATACATCAGGAGGACTTCCATATGCAAATGAATGAAGAAATGAGTAATGATCAATGCAGTTCCATGCAGGCAGTCGCAACTGCCGCTGGAGTATTTAATGAAGGTACATTCGCTGACACCAACGGAACGATATTCTCTTATCTAATATCCCCCGTTCGATATTTAGTCTATTATGTTTACTCTGCAGCATATTTAGTCTGTAGAGTATTATTATGAGTATGAATAGTTGGATTACATATAACTGTTATATAAAATATTGACAAATAAAATTGTAAAAACCAAAAAAAATGATAGAATTAATTGCACAAGCATGTACTAAAATCTTAATATTGGATTTTTTATTTTGTGAAATTATATATGTTTTATTATGACAAAGTGTAAATGGTTACCATTCTTGAGTTATAGAGGAATATTTGTGACAAAGTTGTGGGTTTCAATCTGGTTGGATCTATTAAAGTGAGGCTTATGTGTATAGAGTGCCTACCTTTAGTTAATGGGTAAGATCCAATTTGGTTGGTTGTATTAAAGTTAGGTTTATGTGCATAGAGGGCAGACCTTTAGTTTAATGGGTAAGATCCCTTAAGTTTAATGGGGAAGATCCTTGAAGGTTATTTGACACAAGGTTGTCGGTAAAGTCACGGTTATGTTTAAAGATTGTCTACCCTCAGCTTAATTGATAGTTTAATGGGATCCTGACTTTTGTTTATAGACTATTGAACCTTAGTTTAATGGGTAGGATCCCCTATACAGAAGGTTATTTGTCATGAAGTTGTGGGTAAAGTTAGCCTTATGTTTAAAGGATGTTTACCATGAGCTTAATGGATAGTTTAATGGGTAGGATCCATGAGTTACAAAGGGATTATGTTTATACAATATCAATCCTCGGTTTAATGGGTAATATTCCTGAGTTTATTTGTCATGCGGTTGTGGGTTCCAGTTGGTTAGGTCTATTAAAGTTAGGCTTATGTTTATATACTTTTAATGGGTAGGACCCTTGAGTTGCAGAGGGCTATTTATGTTTATAGAGTTTAATGGGTAGGACCCTTGAGTTATAGAGGGCTATTTATTTGTGATGAGGTTGTGGGTTCCAGTTTGATTGGGCTTATTAAAGTCACACTTATGTTTACACACTGTGTTTAATGAATAGGATCCCTGAGTTACAAAGGGGTATTTTGTGATGAAGGGCTAGTTGTGATGAGATTGAGAGTTTCAGTCTGGTTGGCTCTATTAAAGTCAGGCTGGATAGTTTAGTGAGTAGGATCACTGAGTTACAAAAGGCTATTTGTCATGAGATTATGAGTATGAGTCCCGTTGGCTCTATCAAAGGCAGGCTTATCATTTATGTTTATAGACAGTTAGCACCAAACTTATTTGGATGGTTGATTCTTTAGTTCCCTCCATCAAACACACAAGGAGCAGAATCTTCCATGGAGCTTCTAAATTTCTTGTGTGGCAAAAAAAAATTTCCATTAATACCAACACGCAAAGTTGATTGATATATCCCATTGACACAATTAGTGCTTTTGCAAACATAAAATATATCTATGACTGCTAATATTTCCTGCAGGAACAGGCGGGAGCGTCTGCTACGAGCATTTAATACCTGTACTGATAAATAAGATCCCTGTTGAAGTTCTCGTGGGATCAATAAACGTAAGGGATGCCTTCGGTGAAAATGCAGATTTGCTTCACTCCACAGGTGAGCCGGTTTTAGTGAATGAATGGGGGTTCACCTTGGAATGCCTGCAGCAAGGAGCTTAGTATTATGTGGTATATCTCATGCCCAAGCAAATTTCGATACCGCTATATTTTGAATAGTTCTGGAAATATTTCTAGATATAGGGTCGACTTTTACTGAACTGTTGTGTTTCTATTGAATATTTCAGATATGAAAAGCTGGCTACTCATCCATGGTGGCCGATGGTTGCTATTTCAGTTCGATTTGGAATTACCTGCGGTTGCTTATCTCAAATATGTCAATTTGTGTTGAGACTCCTATTTCTGTAGCTAGCTTTATATTTGCATACTCTTCGTTATCTAGTTTTATATCTGTAGCTAGCTTTATTTCCATTGTAGTTGGACTGTATTTATGTATTGCCATTATATTTGCAAAATGTTGGTTAGTTTGAATATGTCAAATTTTGTGTTGGCTTCTATTTCTGTATATAACTTTACTTTTGTATCAACCTTGACATTTAAGATTGTTCTTAACTTTGACTTTGGGGAAGAAAGCAATTATAGTCTCTATAACAACAATTTAAATGTTCTAGTAGTAGTTGTTAAAGGTCCTTGTAATGCTCCATCTTCCCTGCTCTGCATTTTATAAATATCAAAGTGGTTGTGCATCTACGAGCTCAAAATTCTTTTCTCGTTATCAATCTATATTTAAAACATCTACCAAACCTTTGAATCTCATCCAGGGACAGTATTGAATCTCGAAAGAGGATTTGACATTTTATTAACCTTGTAAACGTTTATTGACTTTATAAACAACATCCTAACATGCGGCGAACTCCACCTATTTCCAAACAGACCGATACAACTTATTAAGGCCATGTTTCTTTCAATATCCTAACTCAGTTAACTGATATTGCTGAATTTCGGTCATATAATTGTTTTATATTGTTTTGCTAGAAGGAAATAGATATACAATATATATGACGGTGTATTGCAGTTCTTACTTCTCTTTAACTTTTTAGAATTGACTTTAACATATGTGCACACAACTTTTCACTTCTTCATTTGTTGGACAAAATGGCGCAATTTCAGGGGTTGGTGCTATTTTAGGGCTTTTTTGCGTCTTTATTCTAAATGTGCTGCAAATTGAAGCGTAATTTGCACCAGGTTTTGCACCTGGTTATGCGCCAGGTTTTGCATCAGGTTTTGCGATAGGTTTTAAGTCTAGTTTTGCACCTAGTTTGCACCTAGTTTGTACATCTACTCTTGTTGCGCCCCCTTTTACATCCATGTTTGCTTCAACTTTTACACCCTTGTTTTCATCCACTTTTGCATGCTTTTTTACATCCACTTTTGCATCCACTTCTGCTTCTTTTTTTGCATCCCTTTGTGCGCCAAGTTTTGCATCAAATTTTACATCATGTTTTGAGTCTAGTTTTGCATCTCATTTTGTTTCAGCCATTTTTGCATCCCCTTTTGCATCCATTTTTTCGTCCACTTTTACACCCACATTTTCATCCCTTTTTGCATCCCATTTTGCATCCATGTTTACGTCTTTTTTTGCATCTACTATTGCATCTACTTTTGTCGCGTCCCAATTTCCACCCATTTTTGTGCCTACTTTTACACCCACTTTTGTTTCAACTTTTGCATCTTTTTTTGCATCCAATTTTACATCAGTTATTGCATCCACTTTTGCATTGGGTTTTGAGTTGGGTGTTACGACTACTTTTGCATCTAGTTTTGCATCTAGTTTTGTTGCATCCACTTTCGCATCCAATTTTTTATCCAATTTTACATTCATGGTTGTATCCACTTTTGCGCCGCTTTTTTCATTATGTTTTGCTTCCACGATTGCATCATTTTTTGCATCCACTTTTGCATCACCTTTTGCATCCATTTTTGGTGCACCCCATTATGCGCCTACTTTTGGTGCATCCTTTTTTGCATCCATGTTTTTATCCACTTTTGCATCCCATTTTACACCGAGATGTTGAAGATAACAATGGGGATAATGATTATGATATTGAGGATGGCTACGATGATGATGATAATGTTGTTGATAATGAGGAGACCGATGACAGTCACGGTGATGAGGATAATGACAATGATGACATTGACAATGATTATGATGGCAATGAAATGAATGATGATGATGGTGATGATGACAATGAAAATGATGATGGATACAATGATAATGATGATGTTGATCATCTTAAAAAATAAGTTGCTATTTGGCATGCATAAAGTGTATGTGTCCTCCATGACCCTTTTCCACTAATCACATATTTTGGGTAGATGTTATTTCTTATGCCAATGGTAATAATGAATAACTGATGAAAATGTCAATAATCACAATGATGATGATGTCAATGAAAATGGTGATGATGATGACATGATTGATGATTATGCCGATGAAGATGACTATTGTGATAATCATGGTGACAATGACAAAGATGATGACTAAGATGATGATGATCATCATTTCCATCATCGTCATCATCAAAAACATCATCACTATCATTGTCATCTAGTTCATCATAGTCATCATTTAAAGCATATGGGATATGTTTACCATTTAAAGCATGCATAACAAGTGGGATACGGTTACAATTTTAAGCATGCATAACTTATAACTATGATTGAGCACATTTTAATCTTGGAGCTTGTAGTGAAACTAGGTTTATTTACCTCTACCAACACTTTCTTATAAGGATCATCATCATCATCATTTCTCATGTTATTCTCATTGTCATTTTCATCATTACTATCATCATCGTCATCACCATATAATCACATCATTGTCAACTTCATCGTCATTGCCATAGTTTTCATCATCATTCATCTCATCATCATCATCATCATCATTTTCATTGTCATAATCAACAACAACATTGTCATCCTCATTATCATATCATCACATAACTGTGAATGTCATTATCATCAAATCAATTACATTTATTGTGTCCACTTTAGCATCCCAAATCAATTACATTTATATTCTCCTTATGCTACGTTGTATAGGTGAAAAACTAGGTGGTTTATATCATTATTGTCAACTTCATCACCATTTCCATCGACTTCATCATCATTATCTATATAATCATTCATCTCATCATCATTGTCATTGCCATCATCAACAAAAACATTGTCATCATCATCATATAATCACATTATTGTGAATGTCATTATCATCAAATCAATTACATTTATTGTGTCCACTTTAGCACCCCAAGTCAGTTAGATTTATATTCTCCTTATGTTAGGTTGTCTAGGTGCAAAACTAGGTGGAGGAATGAAAATTATTGAAACTCTTTGGCATCATTTCTCATGGATTTCTTAGAAGTTTGGATTTGTTAAGGATTGAAATATATTCATTCACTTATTCTATTGTTTTATATTATATTTCATAGAATCCCTAATGATGAAATTCATATGGTTAAGATTTGAGAAACCTATAGTTAAAGGGTGATGAAATGTTTTTTTTTTCTTTAAAATCCATTTTTCCATTTGAAATTTCTACATTACTCACTTGGAAAATTACTTATGTAGGGATTGTGGGTTTCCCTTGGGTTGTGGCTGATGTAAGCCACTGTCACATGACCTCAAGAGTCGAGACAAACTTGAAAGACACTCAAGTTCAAGAAAGGATTGGGTAGGTTGTATGGATGTGACACTTAGTATCTAGGGATAGCCATGACCCTTACTATCTCATGACATGTATAGACCCTTCCATCTTTAGTATTTAGGATATCCAAACATTCATTTCCCAAGTTGTACAAATGTTTTACCTGTATTTAATTTTTTTTACAATTATTATCACATAAATAACCACATGTTCAAGAACATTAATAAGGATAAATTAACTAACCCTTTACTATGAGTTTTTTTTCCTTCTAATTCAAAAAAAATATTTTCACATAACTCACCATATATTTAACAATTTTAGCAACAATAAAATAACTTACACTTACAATGACTTCTTTTCCTTTTTCCTTATATTAAAAAAAACTAATCAATATAAAACAACTCAAAATTCTTTCTTAAACACTCCACTCCAATAATATAGTAAAAATAATAAAAACATTTAGATCTCTTCAACATTAACCCTAAACAATTACATTTAACATAGCTAAAACTTATAAAGAATATTGTTTTTAATGTAAAAAAAAAAACCATTACTTCAACGTAAAATATTACCACTTGATATTTATTAATTAATCGTATTACACTCTCAGGATTAAAGCAATCTTACATAGTGGTGGCACACATGTTTATAAATATTACATGTAACCATCTCTATGTTGGACTATGAAAAAATGTAATTCAATATAAGTTAAAACTTAATATATGTTTTTTTTTCCAAAGAAAAAAAACGTAATTTTATTCATCTTTCGAGATCAAAATTACATTCTAAATATTCACTGAAGCGTGAATCAATTCAACCATCAAGCTGGTTCTGTTGATGAGCCTGTAAGGTCTACTTTAATATTTACAAAGATAGCATACACTGATGTTGTTTCAAAAAAAAATCATAATCCCTGTCAATTAATAATAGAGCTGGAAGTCTGTTTTACAAACAAAAAAAAAAACCATAAAAAAAACAACATAATAAAAGGATTACGTTGTGCCAGCAGCTTCTGCATTGTTTGGCTATAGTTATATACGAGTATCCTCATGTGAAGTGCCTCTCATAATCGTGAACGTGATATATTATATCAATTTTCAGAGCTCGGCCTGCTATATAGCGAATGTTCAAACTGTCATAACGCTCCAGTCAATGTAGTTTAGTGGCAAACTGGTGCATATGCCCATTCTTTGAATAACATTCTGTCCTTATAATCCAAAAAGATACAAAATCCTGCTGCCAGTTAGACTTAATAGAGTTTAAAATCTGCCAACTATAGCCATTGTTCGTGGTTATAGAAATTGCATAAAACCTAATCAGAGACTATCTATATATGGCATGTGATAGAAATCCTGTGTGCTGCCTTCGGTAAATTCTTTCACAGTCCAAGTGCCCGCTGTCAGCCGGAGCCCTTCCTTGGAAGCTTTATCTGCTTCTTTGTTAGTTTCCCTGTAAACATGCCAGCAAGAAAAAGAGTCAAAACGTTGGAGAAGAAGTCTGATAGCATATAGGATATGTGCTAATCTCAACTGCCTGCATTCTTGTGTTTCGTTGATCCAATTTATAACATTCAGTGAATCGCCCATAAAATTCAGATTGTTGCATCCCTTTTCTACGGAAAAAATCAGCAAAAGATTGAGGCTCGTCAGTTCAGAATAATTGTTAGTGCCCTCCCCGAATCCCATGGATAAAACAAAGAAATGTGATTCAGATAGAAACAGCACTGTGCCTCCTCCGCATGCATTATTTTGAGCTGCCCCATCGAAGTATGCCCACGGGGACGATCTATCGAGATCCACTTCTAATCTTCTTTGTTCTCTGGCCACCCTGATATGTTCCAGAAAAGATTTAGAATCTCCCACAGACTGTGGTCCTAAGATAGCAGGGATACTGGAAATGTCCTCAAAAATAGCCCTATTGCGGGCCATCCAGATCCCCCAAATAATCATCAGAGGTAATATTTTAAATTTCATTTGTGATCTCCTTCGCCACCAAGATTCCCAAGAAGCCTCCACAGTAGCCCCTTCCCACTGACAAATAAAACCAACCAGTAAAGAAACTTCCCTCCAAACTGCTGTCATGAAAGAACAGGAAAGAAATAAGTGACCGGTGGATTCCAACTCTCTTTTACATAGCACACACCAGCCAGGGCCCTAAAAAGATCGTTTCTGCAAAACATCCGAGGTAGGTACCTTGTTGTTTAGGACACACCACATAAACAATTTTGATTTAGCTGGACATTTTAGCTTCCACAGGGACCTCCACCACCATACTTCTACCCTATTCTCCTCTCCGGCACTAAGGCACAAATAGCCCATCTTTGGTGTGTAGACCCCTTCCGGATCCACCTCCCAAACTAGCAAATCTTCATGATCAGAAAGAAGTATATTTGCCCAAACCAGTTCCCTAATATACTGGTCCAAAAAAGCTGTCTCCCTATCCCCCAGCCCCAAAGAGTTAGCCCTTCTCCAATATTGGTTCCACGGTTCATTAAGCCGAGGGACAGCAAGTTGATTCAACGTGGTTATCCCCAAATGTCCTAAAGCTTCAACCACTTCAATTGGGAGAATGTGCTGGTGAGTGTAGCCCAACCGTGGATCCCTTCCAATCAAAACCTTTTCCCCATTTCCTACATCCCAAGCAAGATTACTTTCAATCAAGTGAAAGGATTTAACAATCGCTTTCCATATCACCGAGCCCCCAGTATGTACTTTCCGAGGATTTCTGATCCAGTCAAGGATGCTAATGCATGTTAGATATTTCAGTTTGATCACCCGAGTCACCAAACTGTTCGAATGCACCAGCCTCCATCCTCCTTTGGCAGCTAGAGCTTTTGAAAATAAAAAAATGTCCTTGAGGCCCCATCCTCCAAGACCTTTTGGGACTGCAATCCTCTTCCAGTTTACCTAGGGAGTTACCTGAACTTCCTTTTTTCCACTCCATAGGAACCTGAAACAAACCCTCTGAATCCTTTCAACAATCCCTTTCGAAATCCAGGATAATGACATCCAATAAACCAGAATTGCCTTTAAAACAGCCTTGACTAACACTAAACGCCCAGCTCTTAAGAGCCACTTATGACTCCATACCGAAAGTCTCTTCTCAACCTTCCCAACTAGCCATAACCATTCGTGTTTCCAATACAGATTTGCTTTCAATGAGAAGCCCAGGTACTTTAGCCCTACGTCCAGGCCAGCGAAATTGTAAGGAAAAAACCTTCGAAGTTCAGCCTCCTCCTTCGGTCTCAGCAGATGTGTTGTCACAGAAGATTTTCCTATATTGATCTCCATTCCAGTTGCCTTTGTAAAGAGGTCCAAAATTTCCTGTAGAACTCTGGTTTCTCCTCTAGAGCCCAAACAAAAGATCAAGACGTCATCCACAAAAAGTAGATGGGTAACGTTTAAATGTGGGGCAATCTGGACCCCTGTAAAATGACCTTCAGTTTTGGCTGTTCTTATTTCCCTACTAAGACCCTCTGCAACAAGAAGAAAAAGGAGCGGAGACAAGGGACATCCTTGTCTTAGCCCCCTCTCGGCATGAAAAAAAGAGGTGGCCGCTCCATTTATCAGCACAACAAATGAAACAGTTGTTAAACAAGACATTATCCATCGTATGAAGTTGATGCAACAACCTAGATGGGTTAGAAGAAACCTCAAATAAATCCAGCTTACTTTGTCATAAGCCTTAGATAGATCGAGTTTAAGAATAGCCCCCTTTAGCCGCTTGGTCTTTATGCTATGGAGGCCTTCCTGTGCTACCCCAATAGCTTCATGTATCTGACGCCCTTCCAGGAAGCCAAACTGCTCATCCGATATATGTTCCGAGAGAATAGCTTTCACTCTCGTAGAAATTACTTTTGAAATTATCTTGTAGATACAACTGCACAGAGAGATAGGTCTATAATCATTGAGAGAGAGAGGATTATCAGACTTAGGGATGAGAGCTATAAAGGTAGAGTTGAAACTGGCCGGTATCCAACTGGAAGTCCTAGAATCTTCAATGACCTGCAAAAGGTCCTTCCCCAGTAAATCAAAGAGGTCCAGAAAGAAATCAAATGTCCATCCATCTGGCCCAGGAATTTTGTCTTTCTAAAAGCTGCCCATAACCTTCTTAAGTTCTTCTTCCGACACTTCCTTCATAAGATCCCTATTACCTGCCTCATCCACAAAACGGGGAAACATTTGAGCCAATCTGATAACCTCTTCGATAGTGGCCTGTTGGGGGGCTTTGAACAGTTGTTGGAAATGATTCACCCCGCATCTTGAATTGTCTTCGAAAGTAACATGAGTGGATCCCTCCTCATCCTGCAATCTCCAGAAGGTATTTGCTGCCTTCCTTCCTCTGGCACAAGCATGAAATTTTTTTGTATTATAATCCCCGCATTCAAGCTAGATGGCTCTACTTTTGAGCCTCCATGCTTCCTCTCTTTCCAATAAAAGAGTGGTACATCTGCCCTCCAAGTTAATCAAGGCCTCCTTCGATTCTTGTGATGAGAACCCTCCTCCTTCCCCTTCATAAATCTCCAGCAGATCTATCTCAAACTGTTTCAGCTCCGCATCTTCTCTCCTTCTTTTATCGGCATCCCACCCTTTGATCACAACTTTTAACCTTTTGATGTTGTCTACAAACTAATAAGCTTCCGATCGATCATTTTCCTCCACTATAGGCCTCCAGTGAGCGATGAAAAGAGTTCTGAAAGTCTCGTCCTAAAGCCAAGTTTTATTAAATTTTAATGGGCTTGGAGGATTTAAAGGACCCTTTTTTATTTCAAAAAAAATAGGAAAGTCATCAAAGTGTCCCCCACTGCCCACCCATTGTCTAACCAAGAAGAATCTATCCACCAGCTACTGTGCCACCAGAAAACGATCAATTCTTTTTGCCACCCTAGCATCCCCACTTCGATTGTTTCTCCAGGTTGGCCTGAGTTTAACAGGCTCGATATCTAGCAGACCTTTCTCCACCAATTTCTGAGTAAAAAAACCTGTGAAAGAGTCCACATTGGCTCGGGGTCCCCAGACCTCAGAATGTCCCAGAGAGAAATTGAAATCACCTCCCATAACAAGCGAATCTCGTGTCTCCATGGGATTTTGTAGGAGAGAGTCGCAAAATCGGGGCTTGTTCAAATAAGGCCCATAAACATTGATAACCGATAATAAAATCCCCAACTCATCAGAGAAAATCTCCACTCCCAACACAGAATCCAGCCCCCAAGCATTAACCAACTTCACACAACAGTTCCTCCAACCCACCGCCAGTCATCCTAAACGACCCCTTGCATCAAGAGTCACAAAAGACCATCCCGGTAACCAGCTTTCCAGCCTTTCCTTGACCGCATCTCCTACACCTAAGGTCTCTTGTAGCATAATCACATCCGGGTGTTCAAGAGTAAGCACACTGATGAAGGCTGATTTCTTAACAGGCCCAGCCAGACCTCGACAATTGAAGGACATGAACTTCATTATCGACCTTTTTTATTGGCCTTCTTCGCTCTAAGGGCCTTATCAATGGTCAGTTGTTTTCCTTCCAGCAGGTCCTCCCTAGCTCTAGATTGAGCCTTGGAGAGATTAGTTTTTCTGCCCCGTCCCCTTCTCACAGGCGAAGAAACCTTACCCAGTCCATAAGCGAACTTAGAATGCGATCTTAGAAAGGGGACTGGCTCCGTGGAATCAGAATGGGAGGATTCTTGCTCCTCAAGAAGGGTATCGGCCTCAGACACCAGCAAAGGACTAGAGGGCTCTTCTAAAGCTTGAAAAAGGTGAGAGGCATGAGCAGGCAAGATAGAAGTGGATAAATCCTCCAATCCCAGATCATTCGCAGCAGGTAGAGGGAGCATGGGACAGAGCAAAGAGGGGCCAGACCGGCTCGATAAAGATAGATTCCTCAGTCCTTCTAGCCAATCGAATCCAAAGAAAGAGACATTTGGCATGAAAAAATTAACATTAGGAGACGGAGGTAAAGAAGAAATCGTCGGGCAGGGAGGATCCTCAGGAGAAAAAACAGATATCGGTTCTGGAGCCCGATCAGGGGGATCTGAAAGAACAACGGCCACCATAGATCCT
The DNA here is from genome assembly GCA_001517045.1 of Pseudotsuga menziesii. Lineage (NCBI taxonomy): Eukaryota > Viridiplantae > Streptophyta > Pinopsida > Pinales > Pinaceae > Pseudotsuga > Pseudotsuga menziesii. The sequence goes on from LPNX010609210.1 coordinate 87,345, forward strand.
GCATGGTTAGATTCCACCAAGTCGGGTTCTCTGACCAAGACTCCATCTGGAGTAAGTTATACCTCAAATGGCCTATCCTTCTTCACCGGTTGACCCTCACGACGAGCCGAAGCACATCATCCTCTGTTCCCGTTATGTTGATGTGCCAGTAATGAACATTCTGACATAGGATGCCCATACGCATGGCATCGCCTACAGCAGAATGGAACATTCTCATAATCCATAATTTGAGATATAATCACCGGACCCCAATCCAGATTAATGGATTCAGCCAAACCTTCCCTCAGATTTAAGTTTACCAAAATACGAGCTACCTTCTTCTCAAGGGTTTCCACGTAAGAGAAGTCAGCCTCCAAAAAATTCCCCAAGATATCTCCAATCTGCTTGAAGTGATATAGGTCCCAAAAGTGGAGAGGAAGAGCTGGTAAACACACCCAGATGGGGGTTACATCCACCCTTTATTTACTTGCATCAATCAAGGGAGTCCGAGGTTTCAAAAGGACTGGAGAATGGTCAATATGCCAGCATTTTCACTGAATCTATTTGAGATCCTCCTCCTTCACTAGTTTGATTGCGAACCAGCCCCTGTTCAACATCTCCACCACCGGAGCATAACCCAAGTGCTCCTCCCAAGAAACCCTAGCCCAATCCTGCACAGTCTTCATGGCAAATTGCCTACCCATAACCCTTCCTACCAGAGTGCTCGTAGCCATATTCAGAACATGTTCCTAGGCTAAATCTTCCCCCACTGCATAATTCCGCACTTGTTTAGTTTTAATCCAATTCCTCCTTCGGCGCTTTGTTGAACCACCTTCCACAGCCCTCCGGCCAACAAAGATATCTTAAGCCCCTCGGCAACCACCAGGGAGTACCCCTCTAGAGGAATCAAAGCCTCTCTACTCCACTTCCTCCAGGGGAACCCTCCACTCTCCCTCCGGACAAACCCCAGAAAGAACAGCCTGCAAAAAACGCCCTACCTCCCCAACCGCTGCCCCCAAGTCATAACCATTGGAGGTCTCAAAACCTACCTGAGTTACAGGTGACGGGTAACACGATCCGACCTCCCACCGTCTCAAAAATTCCGGAGGCAAATAAGAAAAGGAATCTCCCTGAGTAACATCCGGAGCCTGTTCCGATGTTGGGAGAATGAAAAAATCCGAGGGGGATGTTCCATCCTCTAAACTTAATGCCCCTGGCCCAGCTGAAACAAGTCCCACCGGTCCCAATCTTGGGATGTCCACCCACTGCGTCCCCTGCCCTCCACCTGGCACAGCCCAGATGTCAGAGCTCTCCAACCTGTCACAAGAATAATCCACTTCCTCAAAATCCTCCATAATAGCCAGAAGATAACCTTGGCAGTCTGAGGACCCAACAAACTTCCACAGACCTCAACAAACCCTACGAGCCTGCCTCCAAACGCTCACGTAAATTGGACTGACCGGCAGGAAATGCCAAGTCAGATGAACCCACAGGGAGAAGGATACAATCATCAAAACGCCGTACCCACTCTGCCATTGCTTCACCATCCCTCCACTATGAACAATTCTTTTTCATCCTGCAAGAGCACTGATATATTAAAACACTAATTTTCCAAAACTTAATATATGTTATAGATTTTAGTTTAGCTATATATAAAACATGAAAAATATAAGATTTATGTAATAAAATTAAATGTAAGTAAAAAAATGGCGTTAAAGTGGGAAATATATTCCTGACAAGTCCCTAGAAGAGGGACCCCTTTTAATCCAATGTGGCAAACACAACCTCCAAAAGCTTGCGCTTCCAAGACAAGCCTAGAAAGTTGGTTTAAATCAAAGGTGTAAGGCTTGACCTATTTGAATATCCACAAATAAAGTAACAAAGGTGGTCACCACCTCCACATGCAATGTAAATAATGTGTGCTTCTTAATGAAGAACATACTTTAAAATATAAACTTTATAAACTTTGGCGTTAATGCCAAACAATTCCATTTATGGATACAACTTCAAAACCATCGATACCAGTAGCAACCAAAAATATTAATATTCAGAATCCGTCGTCATTGTTGTTCAAGGAAAACCCTTTGAAAACTCCATGACACCAAAAATTCCATGGATATGGGAGAAGGCATTCCACATTTTGAATCTTCTCAACCAACGATGCATTGTAGAAGACTCCATTACTTATTGCAATATTTTAGAGATTTTCATCGAGGCGAGAGCATTGGGAGAAGGAAAACGCATCCATGGTCACATGATAAAAATTGGGTTCTAACCTAATGTTTGTTTGGCTGCTAAGCTTGTTAGTATGTATGCCAAGTTTGGTTGTATTGAGGATGCACATCAAATGTTTGACAAAATGCATGTGCACAATTTGGTTTCATGGACTTCTATGATAGAAGGATATGCACAACATTGTTATGGTGGAAAAGATTGGGTACTCTTTTGCTTGATGATGGAAGAGGGAAAAAGGATAAATCAGTTTACCATTGTCAACATTCTAGGGGCATGTGCGAGCTTGAAATAGGGGAAACAGGTGTATTCATACTGATTTAAAACTATATTTGATATAATTTATCTATTTGTTGTGGGATTATTGCTATGTATGCAAAATGCAGAGATTTATAGAGTTCCCAACAGATGTTACAGAATGCATGAACCAAATGTCGCTATTAGGGAATGCAATGATATCCAATTATGTGAGGCATTGGTTTTCATAACTGGCATTTAATATCTTTAGACAAATGCAACCAATGATTTACAGAGTGCCCAACAGATGTTACAGAATGCATGAACCAAATTTCCCTATTAGGGAATGCAATGATACCCAGTTATGTGAAGCATAGGTTTGCGTAACAGGCGTTTAAAATCTTTAGACAAATGCAACCAATGGGATTGAAACCAAACCAAGACGCCTTTTTAGTGTTCTAGATGATTGCACTGGGATGACCTCATTGGCATATGGCAATCAAATCCACGCCCACATTTTGAGAAGAGGATTTGAATCTAAAATTGTTGTAGGAAATTACATTGTTGACAAGTATACTAAATGTGGGAATATGGAGTATGTACACCAGTTGTTTGATAAAATGCGTGAACGAGATATAGTTTCTTGGAGCAATATGACTGTAGACTATGGTAGGTTTGGGAGAGGCAGGGATGCAATAGAGGTATTTCAAAAAATGCAATAGGCCAGTATGAAGCAAAATCATATTAATTTTGTTGGGGTTCTTGTTGCTTGCAGCCATGCAAGCCTAGTTGATGAAGGTTTGCATTACTTTGATTTTATGAGACACCATCATTACATTACCCCACAGGTCGAGCATTATTCCTGCATGATGTATCTACTTGGCCATGTTGGGCACCTTGATAAGGCACTTGATGTGATAAGAAAGATGCCATTTGAACCAAATGTTTCTTTGCTCGGTGCTTGTAGAGTGTATTCCAACATTGAAATAGGAAAAATTGCAGTTGAATTGGTTTTTAAGCGCGACCCTCAATGTGTTGGAAATAACGTCGTGCTGTCAAACATCTATGTTAGTGCAAGTAGGTGGGAAGATGTAGACAAGGTAAGAATAACGATGAAAGATAAAATTGTGAAAAGAAGCCATGGTACAACTGGATTGAGGTCAATACCAGAGTGCATCCATTTCTTGTAGGAGATCGAACACACCCACAAACTGAGTTGATCTACGCAATGTTGGGTAGCTTGGCTCTGTAGATGCAAGAAACAGGTTATGAACACTATGAAATTCATTTAATTCTCATTTGTAATGCAGAAAGAGAGGGATCATTATGAGGTTATTCCCCGAAATAGTAAAATCGTATACCAACAAAGTGAATAGTTGCTTGACACCACCAAAGCGAGTGTAGACTCACGCTGGATATTTGTAATGAGCATGTCAAAAAGATATATGTTGGAAAGGTATTTCAACATCAACTAGATTAATCAACAATTCCATGATGGTGTTTTAATTTTCAGAATAAGGCCTTCTTTATATTTTTAATGGCATTGATAAATGTAGTCTTAGCTTTTGAATCATACCTAGTAGGATCTATGTTTTCGATCATGTTATTTTCTAACATGCTCAGTTTTATTGTTGTGGGTGCAGAAAAAGAGGGGTGTGCTCCAACATTCTAGCTTCTTCGTTGGAGGGGCTACATCTGCAGCTAGAAAACTTACTATATATAATATAAGATGAAGATATGAAGGTAATCTATTAGGTTCTTTGAAGAGATTTAATATTTTTTTGGAAAGATAAATATCAGGGTTTAGTTCAATGCATTAATAGAACTTATTTGTGAATTTATTCATTTATATTTTTTATGCACCTAATTAGGGCTTGTCACAACTCTAAATGATTATCCATCTATATAGAATTTCTGATGGGATTTTAGTTGTACAAACACTATGATCAAGGTTTGGAATTTGCGTATGGAGGTTTCCACAATAGTTACATTGTAGGAAATTTGTGGGGTTAAACTTTATTGAATTTTAAAACTTCTTGACATTTCTAATGGACACTCCATGGTCCACTCATCATTAGGGAATTCAAATTAAGCTTTGATATTTTAAGCATTTCGTCTTTCCTCCTATTAAATAATAATTTTAATCATATGTTAGTATTTTTTTCAAAACGGTTAACCTACTTGTCCCCTATTTATTTCCTCTATAGGATCACTCGAGAGTTGGTTCTATCTATCAAAGATTTATTTGAATCCCTGATGATGGGTGGAGTGTCCCATATTGTCCTATTTTTAGGTGGTTGTTGATCCCATATTGTTTGATTTTGAGGTATTTGTTGACCATATGCACTAGCTAGTGAAGAAAAGTGCACTACTTGGAGTTATTCTTGGCTTTCTAAAATCATATTTATCTAG
>LPNX010609210.1:97484-145612 GCA_001517045.1 Pseudotsuga menziesii
AGGTAGAGAAAAAGGTTTGATTTCGATGAAGCCCAAATTATCTAGAAATCAAAATGTTTAAAACCGTGAAAGCTTGTTGAAGAAGGATCATAGTGTAACAGATTTGGTCAAATTTCCCAACTCGAGAATAAACTAAGCTAAAGTTTATAATAGTACTCCTAAAAATGCAGAAGTTTAAACGCCCTTTACTCGACCTAGGTACCAAATCCTTGTTGAATCTTCGGGTATAAATACAGATGTTTGAAAGCATTTTAAAAATTCTTTTTTGAGGAGAAGATCTGAGGTTTCTGAAGGTCAACTACAATAGGATCAGGCTGTTAATTGAAGGTTGAAGAATCCAACAGGTTTCAAATCAAGACCAAAATTAAAAGAAGATCAAAGTTCTCAAAACGGAGTAAGTGTTTGGGAAGATAATCGGTAGTAGAGGTCTCCAGAACAGAGGAAGGGAAGACCGTAGACATTCAAAAGTCCAAAACAAGTTGTAAGTACTCCATTGAAGACAATATTGTGAACATAGGTATAACATTCTATTATAAATCTTTCATGCTTAGGGTGGTAGGGTGTTGCAGGGAAAGATCATTGTTCTCTCAGGTTGTAGCATGAAATTTTCAGGGTTTGTAGCCTCTCAATGGTGTTGTAGCACCCATATTGACTGTAATCACACACTTATAAGCAATGAGCATAGGCTCTGCGGTTTTATCTCACTTGTGTTTTTCCACATAAAAACACTAGTTTTCCTGTGTGAATGAGTGTGAATGTTTATTGTTGTTAATAACATGTTTTGATTTTACAAGCATACAGTTAGTTGGTGTTTGAAATATTAAGAAATTTATTTAACAGAATGAAAAGTGGTATACAAATTGAATAATCCACGTCAGTGAGTCACCCCCTCTCAGTGCTCTTGTGTCTTTCAAAATGTTCTTCTCAGTCCACTACTTGATTTCAATGCACCCTAATTTCTTTATGATGAGTAGAAAATAATTTCATATTAGTCTTTCGACATAAGGCACTCCTCCCTCTCCAATATCATGATGTTTATTTATTTATATTAATATATTATAGGGATATATGTAATATTTTTTTTTTTAATATCTAGAGGATATGGCAAATGAGCAATGTCCGCAAAGGTTTATTTCTTAAATTGTAAATCTCTTTTTGGTTGCTTAGGAATAAATTTGAATAGAAGGGTAAACAAATTATCAAAAGTTATATGAAGGGTAGCTTTAAAAAGAAAACAGTCCATTTTTTTTTTGGTTGATGGGCAGGGTGCCCATCAAAATTTAACCCCTGATCCCAACTAGAGAAAGTGAATGTCACTGTTAGAAACTTAGAAAGTACAGATGGACATTATTCACTGAAATGAAAGCACCAAAAGAAGAGAAAACAAGAAATAAAACGATCAAACTTTTTTGTCAAGTGTCTCACAGATCTTAAACATTGCTTGACCAATGTTATTCAATGCTGTGATTAATTCCTGTTGTGCTTTAACCTTCTCCTCCTCAATATATATCATCCTTTGTACACTCAGGATATGATCTTTCAAATACTTTTCATCTATCTCCATTTGTTGTTCAAACATACTACAATACTTATCATGTTGTTTTAGATGCCCCTCCTCAGTCAACTTAAGATTAGAAATTATTTTCTTATTGTTTTCAACCAAAGTTGATTTTATCCCTGATGTCATGGATCCTACTTTCCGCTTTTTCCCTGTAAAATGGTTGTCTCTATCAATCGAAGCATCCCCGTGATTCTCGAGTGGTGTCTCAAGCTTCATATTCTTATGCAGTGGGGTATTTTCTGAAGCAGCATTATGTTCAAATGCTCCATAATTAGATGCCGATGTGTCAATAACCATGTCTCCAGGATGAATAGTTCGATTCTGTCCAAAGTGCTTTTCCATGGCATCAAATATTTCCTTTGTGAAATTTGCTGGTAATTTCTTATCTATGCGCTCTTTTGTTGTCATCTTCTAGTAGCTCTCACTAGGAATAAGCCAATGCATACCCGAGAATCTCCAAAGAAAAAACAAATTCTAGTTACTTGAGAATCTAAGATACCAAGTTTCCTGTCCCAAAATTAGAAGCAATCTTTACAAAATCTCGGTAAAGAGATTATAAGATGCGTTTTGATAAGACATGTTTTTGATAAAATTCAGTCTACCCAGAATGCTATTTTTGGATATCGGACACCTAATTGCTGATGTAGATGTCTAGGAGAGATCATTGCTTCAATAGAGATGGGTTTTCTCTCGAGAAGTGGAAGGGTTTGATGAAAGTAAAAGTAAAATTCCAAACAAGGGGGTAGTGTTCTATTTCTTTTAGTTGGATGATTTCGTATGCGATAAATGTTCATGATCACCTCGAACTCAAATAGACATGGAATCATATTTTATGTTCTTTTCTTCATGGGAAAGTCTTGCAGCACTAACAACAATGTAGACATGATCTATAAATATGGGACTTATAGCCCTCAGGTCTCACCAACATGGCTTTTCTGCAGAATTGAAATTTGGTCTCTACTCTTAGAATAATGCAGGGTTCTCTGTTTTCAGAGTTGATTCCAAGGATTCTGTTCTAGATTGTTTCCCTGCTTTACGTAAGGTTTCGAGCTGTTGAAAGTCAAAATCAATGCTAATCACCAATGCCAATGCACTCTCTGTAATGGGACATTCAATTTGTCAAAGCTGAGGTCAAAGTCTCCTTGTGTATAAGTGGGTAGTATGTATGGAAGGGTTCGGTTCTGTTTACAATGCTCTGTTTCTAGGTCAATTACATCACATACTGTGTATTGTAATGCATAATCACAGGATTTGGTTGTGGCTCAACTATATCTCCCCATTAAATATACATTCAAGCAATAAATCCAACATAGATTTGGCTCAGTCTTCCTTCAAATTGCTACCACCAACATTACTCCGAGTCCATCAAGGACCTTGCATCTAGCTAAGAAATGGGTTTTCTCCATCATTTGAACTGGATTATTGTTGTAGTCATATTGGACTCACTAATAATTTCACAATTTCCTTTGAATTGAATTCCATTTGTTAGCACATGAAGAATGCATGATAATTCCATTTTGTTTCTGATAAAGTAGACCGTGTTCATTTCTCTCGGCTGCTCTTGGACTGTTAACTTGGGCATCATTCCTCTGGGGTTTATAAACCTTATTTGTCAATATGCATACCCTCTCCTAACAGGCCATGACTAAGTTATGATGTAAGATCCCCCTCCCACCTTGAAGAACTAAGAGCGACTCGTAAAACTAGAAAATGAATCATAATTGCATAAAACCCTCACCACAAGGAATTTTCACCCACTGCAGGTTGATCATAGGGTACTTTATATGATCATGGAAAACATTATATAACGTATAATGTTGGAGCGTTACAAACCCCATACATATACGTATCATGTGTGGAACCCTATATGGGTAATATTGAAAAGTATATTGGGGATTTATGTATATATATAAGGTATGCATTATAATTAAAAAAACAGTTGAGGTTACCTACAATGGTGAGACACTCCCCATACATATATATTATATATGGAACCCCCTTTTATATATATATATATATATATATATATATATATATATATGTAAATATATATATGTAAATATATATATATGTATATATATATATATATGATTTGGAGATATATACATATATATACATAAAGACAACGACATACATCTACGTGGAAGCATATATATATATATATTATATGAGAAGCGTGTAATGTTGTAGCATTACACGGAGGAAAATTTATGAATGCCATTATAGCATTAAATAATGAAGGCGTTTTCTATGGCTGGCTGAATTAAATTAGTTAAGGGACATTACACTAGCTAATTAGTGGGCTGTGTTTAATACCATTAATTCATTTCCTTGATTTCTCATTTTCAGCCGTTTATAGGTTACCCGGATTCGCAGCCATCGGGTATGCTGAAAAACCCTAAAAATTTTGGTACGACTGTTGACGTTCATCAATTAGTTATGGGACTCACAGCCATTGATGGAGGGCAGAAATCATGATGGCTATGAAAGGAACCATTGGGACTTTCTTTACCTTTATAATGGTGGCTTCGAATAAAGGACATGGAGAAAAGTGGGAAAGAAAAGGAATACTGCTTAGTCTGTTAACTACGGAATAAGAGGAATGAATTTTGTTGGGAAAAGAGAGACACTGGGATTAATTGCTAGATGCTGCCTTGTAAATGCGCACTTGGGTCAGATAACAATGCACAGGGGGAAATGGCTGCCTGTACCAAAAACACAGTAGCATAAATATCCACGTCCCTGCTCCAGAGTGCGACCCAGGTTATTTTAGGGCTTTGGGTCTAGTATATGGCGCCATTTGGCAGACAGCGGAGGGCTGAGTTGGTTGAGTTTATTGATGCTTAACTACGTTCTAATGGTCTCCCTCGTGAGCTAGCACTAAGAGTTTTTTTTGGGGGGGGGATTAACAACCCCGTTGTTAAGCGTCCATCAAAGAAAAAAACAGGAGTGGCGCTGGAGGTAAGCCCGTATACCTTTTATCTCAGAGTATAACTGTTTACCTCCAATTGTTTGCTGAAGGAATTAGGGCAGCTTAAACTCTATTCCGAGTTATATATGATGCGATTTCATTGCATAGGCCTCTTGAACTGATGGTTTTCTGTTAAGATGTATCCCTCTCGGTGCTGGGATAGTTGTGTAATGGAGTATTTTCCTATTTATGCATTTTTGTTAATTAGCAAAGCATGTATCTCTTCTTTTGGGAATTAATGGCTGTTCCTTTTGGGGAAATTAAATCTCTGCACTTGAGGAGATTATCTCTATGTTTATAATTGAAGGAATTTCTAAGAAATACAAAACTAGTTATAGAAATAATATCGAATGCATTATTGCATGGATCTACTATGAACATTGGGGTTGGGGATTCGCAGTGGTTTTGAAGCGTAACGTCCTTAGCTCGTTACTGGCGATATGGTTTTACATCTGCAATCATATATTGTTAATGATGCTGTTGACGATGGTAGAGCCTGACCTAATAGTGAAATTTACGTTCTGCTCGCAACAAAACGGATGACGAGATGATTCGGCCTATCGATTATATGAAGACCAATACATCCGGAAGATTTGGTAACGACTGAGTTGATGGCGAATAGGTACGTCAAGAAATAAACAAATATGATAACAGATACCCACATGGAAAATCAAATGGGCTCGGTGGTCTGAATAATAGGAAACAGCTCACCCAACGTTGAATACTGATGGTTCATTCTTGAATCTATACCTTAGGGATCAATCGACCTATTAAATCAGTGAGGTGGAAGCATTGTATAGCTTCCCCTTTTGGCTGATAAAGGATATAGGATAAACATGCATTCGTGAAAACAACTAAAATAAAAAACAAGGTAGCTTAGTTTTAAAGAAAATCGATTTTATGTATCACTGATTAGCTGGCTTTTAGTCTAGTTTCATAAATATATTTTAGTTTCCAGCGATAGCTATAGCTGAATTATGCTGTTACGTTTCTATATCAGTATCAGTTGTCGTGTGGTGAATCAATTTGGCAATCATACAAATTGTATGCCCAACCTAACGTAATTATGGTTCTTGAGTCACGTTCAAATAAACAATAATGACAATTGAATTGAGGATTTCGAGGAAAAATCAATGGAATTGAGGATGTAACTGGAGTTTTGTAAACCCACAAATTGGTTTAGAGGTCGAAGGGAAATGACATCAATGATGAGATTATATACATAAAGTCAATGTATTGTTATGTAATCAAAAGTGTAAACAATATACTCTGCACTCTACGTAATTACCCTAAGATACTTAAACAGTGACGGATCTTGATCCATTTGTAAAACTTCTTATACAATGATCAAGATCGCAAGTAATAACCCTTAATTTATGATTCATGATATGTCTCAATAAACAAATTGTCTTGAGCAAAAGGACTATAATTAGGATCCAGCTAATTGATAATATGTTGTAAAAGTGAAATAATTAAGAGGTTAAAAATAGCGCTTGCTAGGGACTGGTTCGAGAGCAGGATAATAACTATATGATTTGCGAGAGAACAAACTATCAATCTTGGTTGGCGACTATTCACAGCACAGATTCTCCAGGCTCTCAGTACCAATTATCTATGGGCAGTCCCGACTGATCACTGGATCGTATCGGTGAGTAACAGTCTAAGGATAGGATCACATGTTTCCTTTTGTTGTCCCTGGTGTTCGTATATGCTGTTGTTACGCCTGCGGGATGTGTGAACGAAGCGTAGAGCTAAATGTGAGTTGTCGAGATTATTCTAATCAAACTTAAATGGTAGTTTCTAGGCTCCATTTGTATGGTTGAAATTATAGACGAAGATATAATGCATGTATTGTACATTTTTGTTTTATTTGAATGCTCTTTGACCAATTTTGGGTAAGCAGCCGAGAAAAGGGTTGAATGTGGATTCTTAGCTTGCGCTAAAAAGTGCTCAGCTGAAGCAAATAGTAGAAATGTAGGATATACCCTGTGAGTGGGAGTCCTGAAGTGTAAATAGTCCTGAAATATGAACAGGAAGTTACGGCAATAGAATGGTTGCCGATTGTAATCAGCTTTTTGGAAAAATATTATATGATGCTGCAGTTTGGTGGACGTAACCTCGGGTTTGGGGTGAACCACGTATATACGTGTACTATGTGTCTTGATGTGTGTTATTTGCATTATGAGTCTTGATGTGTACTATTTTTTTTATGTCCCTGGATGTTCTTGGTTGATCGCTTTATCTATTATGATGTAATGGCTGAATGACTTTATATGAATGTTTAAATGCAAAGGAAAAATTATAGTTAATCTGTGTGCATGGCTTCCTGTGGTGGAAAGGGCGGAAAGTTCTGATCCAAGGCCCTCGCCCACAGTGTTTCATGCAATAACATAAATGGTAGAAAGGAACAAATGGTTGTTTTTATTTAGTAACATACTTTCAGAAAATGATTTTTGTTGCACGGTTAATAGCGTCGAGCATACTTCCTTATAATGCCATGGAAACAGAAATATATATATATGCCACTAACAACTTTGATTCATCTTGTAGCAACAGCAAATGAAAAAACAATTTTCCCCTTTTTTCACACATAATGGGATCTAGGTACAAGAGGTACATTACATATGGTATCAGAGCAAAGATTAAAACACACGGATCTGATGAACTCATCGACATGTAGGTATGTTGTCAAATATGTGATGTGATTACTGTGATATCATAATGTTCGCTATAAAGGGAAATATTGCTGAACTCTGTGCACGACCTTCTGAGTGTTATGCGTAATGCATGAAGTTAGTTGTGTAAAGGAAAGATTAGTTTTCTTTTTCTAATTTGACGAATGAGAATATATATGACAGTATTAGGCTTATCTAGAGGAAGATATGCTTAGGTGTTTTACATACTTATTGATGAAGTGAAGTGCAAGTTAAGATTGTGTTTGGTGCATAATACTAACGCATGAGAAAGATATCAAAAGGGAGTAAAGCCTTGTTATGATCCACATACATATTCCTTCTCGCCGTCTAATAGGAACATGTTATCATGTAATTTGTTTATGAGGGTAAAAATGGTACTCATTTTGTGCAAGGATGTGTGAACAGATAATGCAGATGCTCATGGTTGCAAGAAGCAACATCACTTGAGGACGAGAGGCAAGGATGAGGCCCTTGGTACAAAATAATATCAATTGGAGTCTGTATGATTCCCTACCTTTTATGATGTGAGTCACTAAGGTCTAGAGAGAGCATGGGGAATGTCGAGCTACCACACGGGTGTTGAGCAAGTAGGCAGGAAACATCAAGTACGCCTAGAGATATGAAAGTTGTGGAGGAGCTTCATCGGCTCTGGAAGAAAGAATATGTCAAGTAGATATTGTGATGTTTTTATGTTTGAAATAACATTTCATGTATGTCATGGTAACTCATGAAACATTGGGATTTTTGCAGGTGATAAATTGTGGAAGTTCTAGTTCGACCACAACTGAATAATCAAATGTAAGTTAATTTGATTACCTGTGAAATTTGGGCTAGAGTGTAGCCAAGGTAAAACAGTAGAGTATCTTGTGCTTAAAAAAGATAATGCTTCTCGTTATGTTGCACTAAATATAGAGACTTGTATTGGATGAACAAGAAGATCAGCAGACCTAACATAAGTGGTTAAGGTGTGAACGGTGGCAAGTAGCCACTTAGAATTACTGATGTTATCATAATACAGATGTCCCTAGTTTGCCACACATAAGTGTGGTGTTCACTGTATTACCCAAACGACAGATGGGTAAAAATGTCTAAATTTATTTGAGTTGATGAATGTTACATAACGTTTTACACTGACACTGCAGGATACGCCAAGAACACTATCAGTCAGGAATTGACTGGTAGAGAAAGTATTCGCTTCTTTAAAAAGGTTAAGGAATGCTGATTGCTGAATTGTGAGATTTTATAAAACCATGCTTTAACTGTGGATTATGTGGTTTAGAATGACATTGCAGGCTTCACCATGTTGATGACGAGTGCTACATTCAGTGTGCACTACAATATATAAAAAAATCTGCCTGCATGAATAAGTTGTGCTCAACTTGTGCAGAAATGTGTAAGGATTAATTCCTAGATATTTTACAAGGTTATATCACTCGTAAGCGATGATTAATCCGCTGCTACTCATGGTTAGTTAATAAAATTGTGAGTTATTGACAAATGATTTGACTAACCGTATAGCCGACTCACAAGTCAGGACAATGATGGTAAAAAGGTCATGCAAGCACTAGGGGTGTGCAATATGATTGGTAAAGTGAAATCTATACTAAAGAAAAACTTTGCATGTTGCGGGAGCACCATGGTGTTAGGCAAGCGATTGCCACATGAGCACATTGGTGTTAGACATGTACGCCACAGGAGCACAATGGTGTTAGGCAAGCGATTGCCGCGTGAGCACATTGGTGTTAGGCGCATGGTGTGGCAAGAAAAGACCTAGGCAAAAACTGGACATCTGGAAGACAGGACGCTGTTTGATGTCACTGAGGTGAAAAATTTTGACTAGGGTCAAAAGGGAGAGTAACGTTAGGAATAAATGTAAGTCCACCCAAAAAAATTTAACTCCAAGGAGAGTTCAAAGGATAATGAAAAAGAAAGTTGTGATAGCAATTTTCCAAGTCACTAAATGGTGACATGTCTAAATACGTAAGTGTCAAAAGTATGAAGAAACTAAATTATGCTGAATTTTTGTGATGCATTGATGTTAATAGGATGCAGATCTAAAGTAGTGTTCAAGTTGGGAACATAATGCAGTCCTCATTCTTGCAAATGTTAAAGTATGCAAGATCTCACAAATAGTCTTCGTAAGTCTGACGCAAGAGAGGTTAAGAAACAGAATTGGGTTTTGCTCACAAGAATGTGAAAATAAGCCAAGGAGGCCAGCAAGGCTAGTAATGACAAACAAGTAACACTGAGGACGGTGTTCATTCTAGGGGGAAAGAATGTAAGATCCCCCTCCCACCTTGAAGAACTAAGAGCGACTCATAAAACTAGAAAATGAATCATAATTGCATAAAACCCTCACCACAAGGAATTTTCACCCACTGCAGGTTGATCGTAGGGTACTTTATATGATCATGGAAAACATTATATACCATATAATGCTAGAGCGTTACAAACCCCATACATATATGTATCATGTGTGCAACCCTATATGGGTAATATTGAAAAGTACATTGGGGATTTATGTATATATCTAAGGTATGCATTATAATTAAAAAAACAGTTGAGGTTACATACAATGGTGAGACACTCCTCATACATATATATTATATATGGACCCCCCTTATATATATATATATATATATATATATATATATTAATGGAGAATAATATATATATGATTTGGAGATATATACATATATATACATAAAGACAACGGCATACATCTACGTGGAGGCATATATATATAATATTGGAGAATAATATCTATATATGTATTAGAGACATATAAATATATGTTTGTGATATATATATATTATATGAGAAGCGTGTAATGTTGCAGGATTACAGGGAGGAAAATTTATGAATGCCATTATAGCATTAAATAATGAAGGCGTTTTCTATGGCTGGCTGAATTAAATTAGTTAAGGGACATTACACCAGCTAATTAGTGGGCTGTGTTTAATACCATTAATTCATTTCCTTGATTTCTCATTTTCAGCTGTTTATAGGTTACCCGGATTTGCAGCCATCGAGTATGCTGAAAAACCCTGAAATTTTTGGTACGACTATTGACGTTTAGCAGTTAGTTATGGGACTCACAGCCATTAATGGAGGGCAGAAATCATGATGGCTGTTAAAGGAACCGTTGGGACTTTCTTTACCTTTATAAGGGTGGCTTCGAATAAAGGACAGGGAGAAAAGTGGGAAAGAAAAGGGATACTGCTTAGTCTGTTAACTATGGAATAAGAGGAATGAATTTTGTTGGTAAAAGATAGACACTGGGATTAATTGCCAGACGTTGCCTTGTAAATGGGCACTTGGGTCAGATAACAATGCAAAGGGGGAAATGGCTGCCTGTACCAAAAATGAAGTAGCAGAAATATCCACGTCCCTGCTCGAGAGTGTGACCCAGGTTAATTTAAGGCTTTGGGTCCAGTAGATTGTGCCATTTGGAAGATATCGGAGGGCTGAGTTGGTTGAGCTGATTGATGCTTAACTACATTCTAATGGTCTCCCTCGTGAGCTAGCGCTAAGAGTTTTTTCTTTGGGGGGGGGATTAACAGCCCGTTGTTAAGCGTCCATCAAAGAAAAAAATAGGAGTCGCGCTGGAGGTAAGGCCGTATACCTTTTATCTCAGAGTATAACTGTTTACCTCCAATTGTTTGCTGAAGGAATTAGGGCAGCTTAAACTCTATTCCAAGTTATATATGATGCGATTTCATTGCATAGGCCTCTTGAAATGATGGTTTTCTATTAAGATGTATCCCTCTCGGTGCTGGGATAGTTGTGTAATGGAGTATTTTCCTATTTATGCATTTTTGTTAATTAGCAAAGCATGTATCTGTTCTTTTGGGAATTAATGGATGTTCCTTTTGGGGAAATTAAATATCTGCGCTTGAGGAGATTATCTCTATGTTTATAATTGAAGGAATGTCTAAGAAAAACAAAACCAGTTATAGAAATATTATCGAATGCATTGCTGCATGGATCTACTGTGAACATTGGGGTTGAGGATTCGCAGTGGTTTTGAAGCGTAACGTCCTTAGCTCGTTACTGGCGATCTGGTTTTACATCTGCAATCATATATTCTTAATGATGCTGTTGACGATGGTAGAGCCTGACCTAATAGTGAAATTTACGTTTTGCTCGCAACAAAACGGATGACGAGATGATTCGGCCTGTCGATTATATGAAGACCAATACATCCGGAAGATTTGGTAACGACTGAGTTGACGGGGAATAGGTACGTGATGAAATAAACAAACACGATAAAAGATACCCACATGGAAAACGAAATGGGCTCGGTGCTCTGAATAATAGGAAACAACTCACCCAACGTTGAATACTGATGGTTCATTCCTGAATCCATACCTTAGGGATCAATCGACCTATTAAATCCGTGAGGTGGAAGCATTGTATAGTTTCCCCTTTTGGCTGATAAAGGATATAGGATAAACATGCATTCGTGAAAACAACTAAAATAAAAAACAAGGTAGCTTAGTTTTAAAGAAAATCGATTTTATGTATCACTGATTAGATGGCTTTTAGTCTAGTTTCATAAATATATTTTAGTTTCCAGCGATAGCTATAGCTGAATTGTGCTGTTACATTTCTATATCAGTATCAGTTGCCGTGTGGTGAATCAATTTGGAAATCATACAAATTGTATGCCCAACCTAACGTAATTATGGTTCTTGAGTCACGTTCAAATAAAGGATAATGACAATTGAATTGAGGATTCCGAGGAAAAATCAATGGAATTGAGGATGTAACTGGAGTTTTGTAAACCCACAAATTGGTTTAGAGGTCGAAGGGAAATGACATCAATGATGAGATTATATACATAAAGTCAATGTATTGTTATGTAATCAAAAGTGTAAACAATAAACTCTGCACTCTACGCAATTACCCTAAGATACTTAAACAGTGACGGATCTTGATCCATTTGTAAAACTTCTTATACAATGATCAAGATCACAAGTAATAACCCTTAATTTATGATTCATGATATGTCTCAATAAACAAATTGCCTTGAGCAAAAGGACTATAATTAGGATCCAGCTAATTGATAATATGTTTTAAAAGTGAAATAATTAAGAGGTTAAAAATAGCACTTGCTAGGGACTGGTTCGAGAGCAGGATAATAACTATATGATTTGCGAGAGAACAAACTATCAATCTTGGTTGGCGACTATTCACAGCACAGATTCTCCAGGCTCTCAGTACCAATTATCTATGGGCAGTCCCGACTGATCACTGGATCGTATCGGTGAGTAACAGTCTAAGGATAGGATCACATGTTTCCTTTTGTTGTCCCTGGTGTTCGTATATGCTGTTGTTACGCCTGCGGGATGTGTGAACGAAGTGTAGAGCTAAATGTTAGTTGTCGAGATTATGATAATCAAACTTAAATGGTAGTTTCTAGGCTCCATTTGTATGGTTGAAATTATAGACGAAGATATAATGCATGTATTGTACATTTTTGTTTTATTTGAATGCTCTTTGACCAATTTTGGGTAAGCAGCCCAGAAAAGGGTTGAATGTGGATTCTTAGCTTACGCTAAAAAGTGCTTAGCTAAAGAAAATAGTAGAAATGTAGGATATACCCTGTGAGTGGGAGTCCTGAAGTGTAAACAGTCCTGAAATATGAATAGGAAGTTATGGCAACAGAATGGTTGCCGATTGTAATCAGCTTTTTGGAAAAATATTATATGATGCTGCAGTTTGGTGGACGTAACCCCGGGTTTGGGGTGAACCACGTATATACGTGTACTATGTGTCTTGATGTGTGTTATTTGCATTATGAGTCTTGATGTGTACTATTTTTTTTATGTCCCTGGATGTTCTTGGTGTATCCCTTTATCTGTTATGATGTAATGGCTGAATGACTTTATATGAATGTTTAAATGCAAAGGAAAAATTATAGTTTTCACAATGGTTAATCTGCGTGCACGGCTTCGTGTGGTGAAAAGGGTGGAAAGTTATGATCCAAGGCCCTCGCCCACATTTTTTCATGCAATAACATAAATGGTAGAAAGGAACAAATGGTTGTTTTTATTTAGTAACATACTTTCAGAAAATGATGTTTGCTGCATGGTTAATAGCGTCGGGCATACTTCCTTATAATGCCATGGAAACAGAAATATATATATATGCCGCTAACAACTTTGATTCATCTTGTAGCAACAGCAAATGAAAAAACAATTTTCCCCTTTTTTCACACATAATGGGATCTAGGTACAAGAGGTACATTACATATGATCTATTATAGCTGGGATGTGAATGTGTTGTCTCTAATCTATAGATAGTGGTTGATTTTGAAGCTGTAGTAGGTACAGATTTTGTAGATGGTAGGTATGATGGAGTTATATGTACTTCTTGGTAGATTTAAGAAATATTCCCTAAGTTTATCTTTAGTTTGTAGCACTATTTAGTCTGTTGGATGTATCTAGATATTTTGGTGAGAGGTTGAATAAGTTTTCATTTTTATACTACAATATAATCTTAAATAGATGTGGAGGGGTCCACTTACAATACATACATTTTCAACTAATGACCCAAAGGAAACTTCCAATGGACAATTCCAACACTATTTGGATGTCTACAATCGAATATTATTGGTTTTGGCTAGCCACCCTACTCCTCAAAGTTTGTTTGCTGCAAAATGCTTGAAAACGGCTTGCAAACAACTTGTAACTCTGACATTAAGCTTCCTTCTCTATTGGTTGTCCAAATTCCTATAGTATTCCGAGACTTGTTGTATTAATGGTTTTCTAACAACAATTTTCCTACTTTTAAGATAAATTCCATGTGTTTATTGCCACGATCTAATCTACTCATTCGTATGTCTTTCTTTTTCTGCTCTACAATATTAAAATGATGAAAATATAGTGAAATTTACCTCTTTTTTGTGTGATAGTCCTTCTTTTGTTGTTTACTTGCTTTGTTGTTGGGTAAACTTTTATAATGCTTCCATCTATTCTCAAGTGATTATGTGAATATTAGTACCACTCCATTAAAACAAATTTAGTGTAGTTATTTGAGCACTGAATGGTAAGTTAAAATAGTGAACATTGTTGATTTTAAGAAGTACAACACTACATGGGATAAACATTCACTACATGGGATCGCATATTTTCATTGAATCCTCTAACTTTCAAGGTTAGGTGGAAAGAAAGAAATTCAAATGCTATTATATTGTTTCTGATGTCAGTTGTTAGGATGGTATCCTGTTAGTCATTAACAAGTTGGGCCTTAAGGTAGCATGTTGGACCCCTAGATAACAATTATTATTTATACTAAGTTGGGGAATTATTTGTTAAAGAACATGCCTTTTGTTTGCATAGCACAACTACATTTTACTTTGATATTCTTCATTTTTACTACTCAGATGGCTATCCAAGAATACGTTTTCCTAAAATTTCCAACTGATGATAATGTTTAATAGAATTCGTTTTGACTTGTTTGATATTGTGTTATCTAACAAATTGATGTCAATTTTTTAGAGCTGTCAAAAGTGTAGAAGCTTGTTCTTACAAGGAAGGAAGTGGAAGGGGAAATATTGACTACTGTGGAGGTCATCCCTAAGAGTGAGTCACAACAAAGCATTTGGGAGAAGTACAAAAAAGATGTTAAATATCAATGGTATGTCATAGATATTTTATTGTTACTTCTATTTAGATTATTAGTGTTCTTGTCATGTCTACCCATGTTAGGGGTTCATGAGTTTCCTTCTAATGGGCATGTTACGATCATCTATCTGGAGTTGCACAGACTTTTGATCTCTTTCTTAAATTACAACGCTCATGCTCATAAAAAGTGCGTCTAGAGAATGTTGGATGTTTCTTACGGATGTTAGATAGTTTGTTGTATTTCTTTGCCTACAGATCTATAATTAAATTAAATGCATAGAATAAAGAACAGATGCATATTCGCATGGCTTAATACAAATAAATTTTGTAAGAGACGCTTATAATATGGAAGACCATTACTTTCAAGGCTTTTAAGTTTTCTCCTAACTCATACACTTACATACATCCACACATGCACACACAACAATTTTGTTGTTGAGTTAGAATCTCAAAACACATAGAACTTGTATTTTTAAAGTCCATGACCTATTGATTCTTTATTCAAATACTGTTGTGTTTCTTTTCTATATTCCACTATATGGTGTCGTTGCCTTTGTATTGTTGTGGAACTCTGATTTTTTCAGCTGTGTTTCATGTATTCTAATTCTTGCAAAATTATTTTCACTTATGGAACATTGGTTTTGGAAACTTAGTGTGACAGGTCTCAAATTGTGTTGATCACTTTGTTGTGTCTATGACCTTGCAATTTTGGAGGTTTTTGTCTTGTGTCATTTCATCCCCACAACTTTTCTATTTTAGATTCTTGCAGTTCTGCAAGATGATGAACTTGCACAATAAAATTCTCTCATTTTGACCTAGATTAGTCCTCCCCTATCTAAACCCCATGTGATCTCCAAATGTAAAGCCGAATGTTGTATTATTTAATATTAAGTGAAAAATTGAACTATCTCCAAAACCCCCACCTCCCTTCATTCTCTAAGGTTCAATTTTATACAATGGTATTTGAATTTAAATTGGCACATCTATTTCAATGGGAAAGAAATTGAATTGTCCACTATTAAAACTGTTGGTATTTAGATCCCCATAAATCAAATTAGTCTTCATCATCACAAATGTGGAACTCATGAATTGTTCATTAACGTGCCTCGGATAAATTTCAATTTGAGATTGTTTGTTGATAAAAACCTTTTGAAATTTTTAATAGTTCAAGCAAACATTTGTTCTTTTCTATGTAAAGTTTTTTTTATTCATTCCTTCTCTATGTCTCTTTACTAATTTTTACTCTCAATCCCATTATTCTCTTTTTCTTTTTGTGTTGTTTTTGTTAGTTCTTATTTCACATTCTCTTCGTTAGCTATTATTAAATGGATTCATGAAGCTATGTTGGGTGGAGGCACCCCCCTCTCTGCCCCTGCTCCCGAAATTCGCAGGATTCATGAAGCTATGTTGATGAAGTGATGGAATTCCCCTTCAGAATCTATTGATGGAACAATCATTAGTAAGATGAGAAACCACTGAAATTAATCTACCTCCTTGTGGCCTTATCAATTATGGAAACCAATATGATCCTTTTTCCTATTGACATCTTAAAATTTTTTAGATTATAAATAATGCACATAAAATAAATAAACTTTGTTGGTGTTAATTGTTAAGATATTCATTATATCATATATGCTGCACATAGTAGACATCTTCTTATAGTAACCATTCATGATTTCTTCTCTTACCATCCCATTGCTGAACAAAATCACCTCATCAATGAATAACATGATGTATGTAGCAACACACACATCCTCAATTGGTTTCTACAACTATTTCTTAAACACATCCCTGATTCTTTGTCCATATGAAGTTTAGGTTATTAGGTATGCATGAATACATTATGTTGTTCTCTAAGACTCTTTTGCAGACCACTTTAATAGATTGCGTAACTGTTTAGGATATTTTGTTGCCTTAGCATGGTAGATTTTTGTGCTTATAAGTGTGGTTGAAAAAACAAATTGGATTTTAAGCATGAGTGTCTTTGGATCTTATTGTCTTTTATTAGAATTACAAATGATGAAATCTATGTGTTAATGTTTCTCCTCTTCCCGATTCTTAAAGGGTGCTAGCTCAATGGAAGAGCACCTGCTTTACAAGCAGGAGGTTGGCGGTTCGATTCCTCCATGCCCTGATGATATTGGAATGTATTTCTAAAGGTAAAAAATGTAGTAGTGCAAGATGGATGCAATATTAGACGCAACACTAAATGCAAAACAAGACGTAAAAGTGGACGTCACACTAAACACAAAAGTGGATGCAAAAGTCGTCCTTATGTCAGGCGCAAATATGGACACAAAAATGGATGTCATACTAAACGCAAAATTGGATGCAAAAAGAGACTCAACACTAAACACAATTAATGACTCAAAACTAGATGCAATACTAGGTCCAAAACTAGATGCAACAGTAGATGCAAAAGTGGACTCCCAACTAGACGTAAAATTGGACATTAAATTGAGCACAAAATATGGTGTATCAATTGACATAAAACTAGGCATAACACTAGGTGCAAAAATAGAAGGAACACTTGGCGCAAACAAAAACTTAAAATGAGACATAATATTGGATGCAAGATGGGACAAAACATTGGATGTAAAACTAGACGTAATATTGAATGCAAGATGGGATGCAACATTGGACACAAAACTAGATGCAAACATGGGTGCAAAACTAAGCACAACACTAGGCGCAACACTAGGTGTAACATTGGTCTCAAACATAGATGCAAAAAAAGACATCAACCGAGATGCAAAACTAGGTGCAAACCTAGATGCAAAATACGACGTAGAACAAGATGAAACATTAGGCATAAACATGGATACAAAAAAAGATGTAAAACAAGATACAAAATTAGATGCAAATGGGGATGCAACATTATAAGTAAAATTGGATGCAAAACTAGATGCAACATTGGGCCAAAAATTGGATGCAAACCTAGATGCAGAATTGGACACATAATTTTATGCAAAACATGGTGCAAAATTGGGTGCAAGACTCGATGAAAAACTAGGAGAAAAATAAGATGCAACATTGGATGCAAAACTGAGCGTGAAACTGGGTGCAAACAAGGATGTAACAAAGGATGCAAAAAAAGATGCAATAGAAGTTGCAAAATTGGGTGGAAATAAAGGCGTAACAAAAGATGCAAAAATTTGGGCGCAAAAATGGACACAAAAATGGATGTTAAAAAGGATGAAAAAAAAGATGCAATAGACGGCGTTTTACGAAAATGTACAATAGCGCTAGGTTTAGCACCAGATTGTTCACCACAATTGAGAAAAAAATACACTAAAATCCGGCGCTAAATTCAACGCTAAATCCAGTTTTTGTTGTAGTGTTTAGTGAAAAACAAGTAAAAAACCAATCAGGAGTCGGTTACAACATGTACACAAAGCCATCATTTATTACCTGTCAAAATAATAGGCTTATAAACATAAACCAATAGACGATAGTCAACCCATATTTTTTACATTAGCGAATGTTCTCTTATAATATCTCCCTATACAACATTTTATCGAATGATATTTTAGTATTTATTAGCAATTCAATATTTTGGATTTGTAATTTCTTTTATTTTGTACCATGGAGCACTTTGGAGGCATTTGTTATTTTATTAGTGGTGAATATATATTATAAATTAGAAATTTTTTGAATAATATTTGTTTAATAGATAATGAATTAGGATAAAATTTTATTTATATTTAGCTCTTGATATTTAATATATTTAAAAATTTTGGATAAATGTTTTGAAAAAATAATTTTATTTGCTAATTTTTTTTTTTTTTTGAAATTTATTGATTGGTATTGTTATATGGTAAGGTTTTTATTTCCTTTTAAATATATCAAACGCTCTTTAAAACATTAATTTTAGTGTTGCTTACATCAAAGAATCTTATATAATGGATTTATTTAATATTAAGCATTATTAAATATACATTAAAATAGGTACACTTTAAACCTTGATTTGACTATAAACATCTTCACAAGTAACATCAAACACACACTTCAAACCCATAGATTGATAACAAATAAACCTTCACTAAAACACATATTCAGTAACTCAAATAATTATGAAAAAGTTATGATTTTGAGAATTTTGTTTAAATGTGTTTGAGATAATGATACAAAACATATGCATATTCTTACTGATTAATTGTTGTAATTAATCACATAAAAGTAAATGCCAATAAATGTCCCTTTCCTAGCATAAGAATGTATTGCCACTTTAACAGTGCCATGGAGAAATTATCTCAGGTCTACCTACAACTTGATTTTCCACTAAGCACAAGTCTAGGAGCTCGAGAGAGCTCCACAAGCCAGTCCCTATATTTTAGGACCCACACTGAGTCATGGCAGTCCCACCACCAGTTCACCCTAGTTTGTGTTGAGTTATGCTATGATGGGCCAGAGTTAGTTCAACTTCACTTAGCCTAGCGCCAACTTTGCATGATTTATGGAGATTGGATTCCTTTGCTCACATGCCTTGGTGAGTTAAGTGATTGTAATATGTTTTAGTTGTCCTGAGTTGCATTGGTGAGCCTCTAGTGGTGATTTTCAAGAGGTAGTGATTTATGGATTCCAAGTCGTGGAATTCGAACCACTCTTAGAGGATTCAAATTGTCTTCATTTATTTATGGATGTATTACATACATGTTAGTTCCTACGGAGTTATGGTTATGTTGTTATTTTTTTTGCCTCTTGTATGAATAATTTCACCATTACTTTTTTATGGTTCTTGCGTTAAAATTTTCCCTCATTCGTTCATTATTTTCAGGGTGAGGTTCAATCTAGCCCAATAGTCACATGGCTTTGATAATTTTACATGGTATCAGAGAAGGTGATGCCAATTTCAATCCATAAAACTTCGATTGATGCCTGATAAGAAACTGCATTCCACATAAATATTGGTGTCTTTTCCTTGTTGTCTTCGGATTTATCCAGGGAAGTCTAGCTTGGTATGAACCACCTTGATAATGTGTCCATGTTGAAGCATAGTGTGATTGAACTGACTTACCTTTGAAATTGAGAGTTTTTTGCAAGTTATTTGAAGAGTTGAAAATAAATATGATACTCCTGAAGACAAAACAAGGAGAATTCAACAACCTTGACACTAAGGATCCTCACACTCTTTAATTAACTTGATTTGAGGGGAGATATTCAGATTTTGTTGTGCAACAAAGGTCTTTAAAGGGTCACTATGGGAAAGGAGGTCGAATCCTAACAACCTTTAGAGAAATCTAAGTAGCTGAACAAATTGGATGAAGAATTTGGTTTTATGTGCATTCATATCTCCATGGAGTTCTTGTTCCACATTGGTGGATTGAAAACACCAAGGGAAGTATGGCATAAGCTAGAATCAATTTTTGGAAAGTAGGATGAGTGAAGAGGGAACATTTTGGAGAATGAGTTGATTTCTCTTGAACCCAACAGCTTTGAAAGCCTCCAACAATTATTCTCCAAGTTCAAGTCTTTGCTCATGTAGTGCAATGATTTAAACACAAGAATACTTATCTTATGAAGAATATTGTCCTACAACCAGCTATGTTGCTGCAACATTCCACCCAGCCATAGGCCATTTTGCCGCTTAATCTCTCAGCAACACTTCCACCCCCGAGCTGGGCATGATTCCCACGAGGAATAAGGAAATCAAGCAAGCTCACACATAACCAAAGATATGTTAACTCTCAACGAGTCCAAAGCTATGTTTGGGTTTATCAAGCTACCAAAGGGATGGAAAGGCTTGGTTACTATGCTAGTGAGCTCAACCACAGAGCTATCGACACCTGCACAAGATTTGACTTGGCTTTCCCAACACATACACACCCAACACAAGGAATCATCCCCTTCTATGATGTATAATCCCTCAAGCTATGCATTCCCTTCAAGTGCTATTCAGGATGTGCAGTAAGGAATAATCATCCCTCAATATCCCTAAATGAGGTTCCTCATGCACTAGATTTATCAAGCAATTTACCTATTCCACCCCTAACTAGATTCAGACCAAATCAAGGAGCATAACAACTCAAACCAAGTAAAGGGTGAACATACAACAATATACCAATTGGTGATCCTTAGAAAAATGTTGGGAAACCCAATAACGGATTTAGAGATGGAGAAAAACACAAAGGAGAGAAATACGATCTCAACAATTGTTTAATGACACCATAGAGTCAAAATTGACCTCTGCAAAAACCCAAATCGTATTTCTAATTTATGAAGGCGACTATGGAAATACGGGAGCCATAACGACTGTTATAAACCCCAAAATGTGATTCTATCTTCTTGACCACTCAGCAAGGTAAAAACGGTTCCCAGCCATTGGAGAATCAATGAAAACTTAGGAAAACATAAACCTTCCTTTCCCACTTACTGAACAATACCAAAATGAATTTTTGGGCATGGACAAGTGAGAAAAATGACTCCCCATGTGAAGGATGAACACACGGGAAGCTTCAGCTACATGAAGGAGAATGGTGAGGAAAAATGGAAAATGTAGTTGTATGACCAAATGGGCATGCATTTTTGGTGTTAACTTGCCCGAAAATTCAAAAACGTTTTTCCCCAAAAATGGGTTTCCCCAAATTCGAATTCAGTCCCCATACTCTTCCCATCCCCATGCAATAACTACTTCAACCAATTTCTTGAAAAATTAAATGATTGGGTGAATGAGACAAGAAAGGTAGTTGACAGTTTAATGGGTTCTTCGATTGACATTTGGCTTTCCCCATGGGCCCCAGAGGTTAAATATTTCCCCCTCCTTATCCTTAGGAATTCATGCCCCCATCTCATTATTTCTTGCAGACATTACTAGTCGGAGTTTTCAATTAAATTGCATATTTACATGATGCCAAAATTATAATGTGTCAGCTAGCACGAAATACCACCGTCAACGATTTTAGTCGCCGAAACATAGAACGCTATATCAATGGTGGGGATTTTTCCTTTAGGTCCACACCATGATTATTTACAATATATACATCATATACATTTAACGCAAATGGGGTCAAAACTAGGGTGTTGCACTGACCCTGAAAGAAAGACCAATCATCATGAGAGATGCCTTGAACTAAAGGATGGGGTTTCAAAATATCAACCCTTCCTCATTGAATCAGGAGCCTCCAACCACATGGTTTTCTCCAAAGAATCATTTTCTTCATTAAATCTCACTCATGGCCCAAGTATTTACATGGAAGATGATACTCAGATCTAAGATGAAGGGAGGGGTACAATATAATTAGACCATGGAATGTTCAAAATTGTTTTGTATGAACCTTATTGAGCAACAAATTTGTTATATCTTTACCAAATGACACATACTGGTTCACCAAAGAGAGTTGTTTTTGAACCTGACATAGTTGAGATCTTTGATATCTCTACTGGGAAGCTTATATCTCATGGTGTCACAAATCATATCTCTAAGGAATATGTGTTCTTATGTTTTTTTCCATACTCAGATTCATTCCAAGATCCGTAGCTAGTTAAAAGGGAAGGTATGTCTATTCTACCTAAATTGTTTTTATGATTATTCAGGTCCACAATTTGAAGATGAGGAACAAGTTGAATCAGATATCGATATTAAGGATGCATTTCATGAAACAAGCTGGGATCAAGATCCAATCTCTACTTACTATCCTAGGCCTAAATGGGCTAATAAACTCTTTGAGGTTGTTGGGAACATGGGTGGAGATTCATGTCGCAAAAGGAGAACCAAATATCAATTTCAAGATGAGAACCTTGAGCTATGTCATACAAATCCACTTCTCATAGAGATGTGCTATAAACTACTAGATAGGTAATACATGATGGTGGGGTCTGATAAACAGTTCTACAAAGTGGCTTGCCATGATACACCAAGGAAGGCATCCATGGATAAGGAATATGGGTCACTGCAAAATAATGAGACATTGGATCATGTATCTCTTCCTCTAGAGAGAAGAGACAAAAGCTCCTTTCTACGTGGTAGATTGGAAGAAGAAATATACATGCTACAGCCTAAGGGGTACACTCATGATTCTTCCATGGTATGAAAGATGAGGAAGCGATTGTATGGGTTCAAGCAAGCCCCCATGGCACCTAATCCAAATATTTGGTGTTTATAGTGTTTGTGTATATGGTCTTTACGTCCTATCATTGTTTATTTTCTACTCGATCCTTTGTAATAAGAAATGTATTCTCTGCATATATTTTAAATTGTATCTGTAATTTTTTTTATTGACCATGAGAACACCGATTTGGGGAGAACGCTTGGGTTCTATTCACATTATTTTTTCTATTGCGTTAAAAAACTAACGTGTTTCAGGGTCTTGCATTGTTGTACGTTATATGTTTCCTGTGCATTTTGAAGCTAACTCGTTTTATCATTTTGCATTATTGTAAATTGTTTAGTTACATTTTCTGGTATTAATTTAGACATTTACTATGACTTACTTGGAACTGTGTTACTCTAGCTGCATTGATATAAATGAAAGTTGCCCATCGGCATTTTGGTAAGTCTAGATAGGGTTTTGTTTAACTAGAATTAAAGATAAATATATTCGACCCTTGTATTTTTCTCGTAAAGTATAACAATAATAATATTGAAGAAGTTTCGTTGCTAGATAATAAAATAAATCAATGATAAACTCACATGTACATATTATTAAAAAAAATTATTGAAAATGTAAGATTGTTTATTTGCTAGTTTTAGCGATAACGCTAACCCTAAATATGTGCATCAATGAAAGAAGTGATAACATTATGTTTTCAACATCAAAGTAAAGATGATATTCATGCTTCCTTTTCCGTACTAGAATATGACTAATATGAATAATATAACCAGCAACTTGATCATACATCAAAACTTGTAACAATAAAAATAAAATTAGTTTTAAAGTCTTCTACATATCTCAAAGTGGTAGTTGTAATAGTGTCACACCACCCTATTGTAGATACTTGTAGCATATTTTCACTTGCTTAGTTTCTCCCCCTTTCCCAGATTCTTAGTTTTAAAGTAGTCTCTCCACAACCTGAAGTTGCCACTAGTATTAGAGGGAATAATTTTATCTCATAACATGGCACACTCACATGCATCACTAATAGTTATGAAAACAGAGCCCAAGATGAACAAGATTTTCTCTGGCAGCTCTGTAGTATCTCAAGAATTTCATTTAGAGCATTAACCCAAGCTGATCTCTGGAAGCTCTGTTTAGAATCCCCCTTCTTTTTTTCTTTCCTAAAATTTTTATAACAAAATAAATAATTCCCTTGAATACTGGCCACTTTTCTCCGTATAGAACGATGCAGGTTTTTGTCTCAGTGAGGTATCGCCCTCGCAGCTCCATCTCACTTTAGAGTTTATAGTGGAGGTTGTGAGGTTGCAGCCAGCCTGTATGAGCATTCTTAAAAATACATTCTCCATTCCATTGATTGATATTGTTCGTAATTTTAGTTTATCATCTGCTAACACTATTGGGTTTTCCATACACAAAAATACTGCAGGTAATAGTCTTAGTTCTGACTATTAATTTTATAGATTATGCACCAGTGTATAAAATATCATACTAACCAAAATAAATGCGCACTTCACAGGTTTATCTGCTTGGACACAGTTTCAAAAATCCTAAAGTTGAGTTGATGGCTTAAAATGTTGGTTATATCTCTATGTACTGCTCTTTGGAAGGGCCTTGTTGTCTTAGTTGGGAGTGAAAGTATTGGTCATTTTTTACAGAGGCTTTAGAGGTTGGGTGTAATGTTTCAAAGGGTTTCTGTTGGATTCTTTAACTCAAGCCATTCAACATTATGGATTTTTTTTTAATAGTATTACGGTTTAACTTATGTTATACTAACTACTGAAGGGCTTGGTTGTTGGTTATAAATCCGACTTTTAATGAACAATATAAAAGTGCATTTTATACACGGTTATATCAACTTTTAATTTCATTGCAAAGTTGAAATATATGTTGTTTCTATCATTTGTGTATATAGTATTTACTTCCTATCAATGTTATTTTTCTATTTGATCCTTTGTAAAAACAAATGTATTATGTGCATATATTTTAAAAATTCCAATGTGTAATTTTTTTATTGACTCTCAGACCACTGATTTTGGGAGAACGCTTTGGTTCTGTTCACCTTGTTTTTTCTAAACACGTATCAGGGTTTTGCATTGTTGTAAGTTATATGTTTCGAGTGCGTTTTGAGGCTAACGTGTTTAAGGGTTTTGCATTATTGTAGATTGTTAAGTTACATTTTCTAGTATTAATTTTGACATTTACCATGACTTACTTGGAACCCTGTTACTGTGGTTGAGTTGATATAAATGACGACTATCCATCAGAGTTTTGCTAAGTTTAGATAGTTTTTTTTTCAATAGAATTAAAGATACATATATTCGATCCTTGTATTTTTCTCATAAAGTATAACAATAATAATCTTGTAGAAATTTTGTCGCTAGTTAATAAATAAATCAATGATAAACTCAGATGTACATATTTTTAAAATAGTTTATCATAAACGTAAGATTGTTTATTTACTAGTTTTAGCGATAACATAACCCTAAATATGTGCATAAATGAAAGAACTCCTAACATTCAGTTTTCAATATCAAAGGTATGATGATACTCATGTTTCCTTTTCCCTACTAGAATATGACTAATATGAATAATATAACCAACAACTTAATCATACAACAAAACTTGTAAGAAGGAAAAAAAAACTAGTTTTAATGTCTTGTACATATCTCGAAGTGGTAGTTGTAGTAGAGTGACACCACCCTGTTGTAGAAACTTGTAGCATTTTTTCCCTTTCTTAGTTCACTAGTACAAAATGAGAAATTCATGACTAAAAAAATCACTAAAATCAGGGTAATCGCTTACGGTGTAGTAGTCCTTCAAGTCCTTACTGCACTTAATAAATGCATTTGAAAGACTTGAATGACTATTACAAGCTAACCCATCATGTATCTATAGTAACATGATAATCATTATTTTGTATGCTTGAATGATGCAAAATGAAAAAAACACAGAAAGTTATAGGAATGGAAAGCATGCGTCCAATGTTTATGACCATCAAAAAGGGTCATAAGAAATTACATAACATGGAAAAATGAAAATGACTCGAATAAGAATATATTACCATCCTTGCACCTAAAATTTAACTATGGCAATCATAGAATGTATTCAATAATATACTAAGACAAATATATAAGAGAAAAGAGACTCGCACTACATGAATCATAGAATATAGAATAAAGTACTATGACATGAGAGAAAAGACTCATAGAATAATCCAATGTAAATTTTTTGTCACCAAACTTCTGGTGTTGCATAAATGGGACATATATTGGACACTGAAAAGTATTAAAATTAAAGTACCATTTCACAATCATCCGAGTCCTTACGAAATACGAATGGATTTCAAACTACAAAGTTGAAAGATGCATACACGTGGGATATACCATAGGAGGAGAAGGGAATTCCACTATTTACCCACCTACAGGATTAGAATGTGAACATAATCATATCAGAATGAGATTGATTTAAGTGAAAGATTAGAAATAAATATAAAATGATGTATAAAAGTTAACATTTCCAGCTAACACCCCTTACGACACAATACAACACTGACACTAGGGTCCCTTGTCTTCCTTGATAATGGGGCTAACATTGATACATTAGCACTCCTTGCATCTGTAGGGACAAGTAGTATGTATAATGTTTTAAAAGAAAAAATTACTCTATTCAGTTTTTGTGCAGCAAAGTAATATATGATGCAGTTTTAGAAATGAAATAAAAACAAATTTCTAAATCTGAGATGTGTGAAGATAGATTTAGCATATGATCATTGTAGACTTTTGCCAAAGCTAAGATAAGAATTTGTCACTCACAATAATATTTAACTATTTATTTCATGGATCTTTGGATTTACTATTTTAAATAATAAAAATCCCATGTCACAATGGCTACCTCCATGGACACACAATTACAAAACTCCATCATGTACTAAAGAAAAAACATTTTGACGACTACCCACAACTTTAGAAAAGGCAGGAAAAACCAACTATAAAATGTGAAAGTGAGTTTCCAATAGATCGTCTTACTAGACTAACCAAGGAATGTAAGAAAACTACCACGAAAATCCATTTTAGAGAAAATATTATTCAACCTATCAACGAAAACAAATCTAACCTTCCATT
Organism: Pseudotsuga menziesii; assembly: GCA_001517045.1. Taxonomy (NCBI): domain Eukaryota; kingdom Viridiplantae; phylum Streptophyta; class Pinopsida; order Pinales; family Pinaceae; genus Pseudotsuga; species Pseudotsuga menziesii. The sequence goes on from LPNX010609210.1 coordinate 124,519, forward strand.
TATACATTTGTTGGACATCACATCTCGTTCACAAACAACTTGGGCATTGCTTATGATGCCACCTTCTTCAAGTTTCTTCAAAGACGACTTAACATCACGGGGAAAAAACTTAAAGCTAGTTACAAAAAAATTGAAGGAATATTGCATTCAATCATAAAATATTGATACTTAGCACCCATATGGACAGTCTTGCTATGTTCAAAATATAAATAGACATACCTCAACTAATCCGTCAACCTTTCCTTGAGTAATAGTTTTATCCACGGTCCTCATGCTATACTTCTTATGTGTTGAACGCACTTGGTGCTTTGCGCACACGTCATCTAAACTAATGCCAGCTATTTCTCTCTCAAGTATAGCCAAGACCCTATATCACAAAATGAAATCTCGCTAAGCACCATTATAAAGAGCTAATTTGATAGAGGAACTTTTCACAACAAAACAATTCACAAAAATAATATCTAGAAGTAAAGACTAAATAAATGCTTAGAAAAATCGCTAAAATTCACTAAGTCAATATTAATAAGGCCAATCATCATTCATATTCATTCATTTCACTTTAGTTATTTCAGAGGCAGGATCTTAAAAAAAAAATAAGAGTAGATAATTAGTGAAGTATGAACTCCATAAGCCAAGAAGCAATAAATCCCCCATTTTGTTGCAGAGTTAAGGTACCGTCTGTATGAATAAATGATTTTGGTGCAGTTCAGATGTGGATTCAAAATATCGAAAGTTTCTTCTGAATTTTTGTCCCATTGTGACATAAGTATTGTTCTCCTCCTCGCTAATGAAAAAACGGTTTAAATTCGAAATGACGCACTGACCTACCTTGGTAGGCGAGACTTCTGAACCACTTAGATTATGATCCTACTAAAGACTAGTAACCATTACTGTTATATACAACACATTCCATTAGTGTTATTCATTATACCAAATATGTAACATTACAGAAGGGAACTATTAGTAGAGAGTAAGCTAAGCTTTTTATATGATTACAACTCTGATGAAATTAATTAAATGGTTATAATACGATGCTTATTAGGCTAATAAAACATGTCATGCATATTCATCTTTTACTTGTGACATAATCTTGTAAGCTTATGATATTATAATATTGTAACACACAGAATCATACTAACCTGGAACTTAATGATACTAATACATATGGATTCGATGTTTCTATAACTGAACTTTATGTGCTTACTTGATATGGTGTTCATACTAAGTTTATTTGAAAAAAGGTATCACTGGGCTTGACATTACATACCCTATTCTTAGAAGAACTTGGAGTTAGATGTTACCTCTAGTGAGCACATGGAACTCATACTAGTAAGATGAAATAACTCTTACTTGGATAGCATAACCATAACTAACCTATTGACATGCGGACTATGCTTTTTCATTATAGATATATGTATAATCAACACTATCAACCTTTAACACAACTGGGACTTATAAGAGATTACAGAACAAGTAACCGTCCTTTTACACACTAGTTACCGAAGCTTTCTACATAAATAGTACATCCTTTACTACTCTAGATCAGAATGATTACACTTATTTCCTTAACTCATGACTGTGATTACAGGTATATTTATTACTAAGAGTATTAAGCTAATGTGATAACCTAATAAATACCATTACATTACGTGAAACATAGTGGGTGTTATCCTAAGACGTTATGTTTATAATATGTATTAGATTACTACTAGTTACAAACAATCATTACAAATACACTTGTTTCATTATTCCAATATAAGAGACAAGGTAATCTACTTAAGCTCTATAACTACATATAACCTATCTTATACAATTACAATGATTGTTTAGAGTGAATCCATGGTAATTACACTCTATCGAGCTAGTATCACATGAGTTCCATATCAGATCAAGTAGAAAGAATACCGTAATACAACTTATACAATACTTGGCTCCATAGTAATATCGAACACTATATTAGTAGAGATCCTGGGTATAACTTATGTATGGTTAGAATAGAGAGTAAACCCCATTATTATTGATAATCCTCAAGATTACAACCCATACGGATAGCTCATCTTACTACTATGCGGTTGTAACTAGTTACATATCACTATTGATTACCTATGTCGTTTGAGCTACAACTTGTACACCATATTTCTTCTATTCACCTTCGTCAACTAGCAATCAGTGTTAGGTAGTAATCAAACTTGACATATCTAGTATATAAACATTAATTAAGGTAAAATATTACCATTAGTATACTCTACCAACCAAGCTCTTAGTTCATAGTAAGAAAGCTCCACGTTTTAGATCCTCTGTATAAAAACGATGTATTACCATTGCTATATCTACTTAATAACACTAATAAAAGGAGTGGGTAGTCATGTACAAGCTAATCTAATAAATACTATTGTGAAAATAAGGGAGTAGTATACCCATTAATATGCAAATTCTTCCTATATTAAGCATGTATTTGGTGAATGACCTATGGGAATCACAAGGAATAGACGAAAATAGAAATTACCTATATATAGGAAAAGGAATAGATAAGTAGCAATTCATATAGACTAACCTTTATTAGGAGAGTAAGCATAGTCATCACGTAATCACTACTAGTTAGATTGTAATAACATAGGTAAATAGAAAGCATTTAATAGTCGTATCACATAGTCTAAATGCCTATATGACGAGTAAGAGAAGCACCAATGGGATTAATCCCCAATTTCATATGAATCAATATGTAACCACTAGTTTATATAGATATAGTAATCTCCATAATATCTTACATAGATATTTGTCATCAATAGTTAATCATATTAGAAACTGGCGAATGTTGTATCACTAATAAGATGTTGCTGTAAGCTCCTGGCGAATGTTGTATCACTAATAAGATGTTGCTGTAAGCTCCCAATCTATACATATTAAATCTCCTGTAATTCAAAGCTTATGTATGCTTAAGTAATGAACACATTGATTCCAAGAATAGTGTAAGAGTAACAAGTGTTATAGTCATAACCATTTCCTTTAAGATGATATGATGCTTAATTAGAACCATTCCATATTATCGATCATTTTACGTATTTATCCTAATCTTAAAAAGCTTCGTTGTGCAAAATGGGCGTATAGGTTATAAGATTTCATAGAGTGATAAGGTCTCACTGATACCCCCAAAAACATAAAAATAATAACTATGACAACATAAATCCTACAAATACTCACAAACTTTTGACATCATTGTCCGTGAAGGATGGAGGAGCAGTGGACCGTTTTTTAATTTCTGGCTTAGAAGAAGATAAAATCTTGAATGTTTTATTATTGAAAAGAACCAAATCTGTGGTATTACTCTACTTCTGACTTAAACGTTTCCTTAGATCTGATGTAGAAATCATATCTTCCTTCTTCAAAGAAAAAGATATAACTTTCTCCCTTGTTATTTTCTTCAACATTTTAGATGCCCCATGAAATTTTACAGTTGCAGTTTCATGTGCACTCAATGTGCTCTTTTCTTTTTTCATGGAAGGTTTTTGACCATTTTTACAATGGACTTTGAAGTACTAGATTCAGGTGCAATTACATGATTTCTTTTGACTTTGTTATCAATAGAAGACACCCCTCGGAACACTATGTGATTCCTTTATGACATTTCTAAATCTAGTTCGATTTTATGTTTTTTGTAACAAAGGATTTGTTAGGAATAAGCTACTTAAGCACAAGCATACAATTTGATACAAGGAAACAACATCGAGTTAAATAGAATTATGGATGAGTCGAAGAACTGAATTGCTTACCTACGGTATATTAAAATCCTATTTGGTATGAGATCATCCAAAGCCCGCTGTGGCTCATCATCTGTATCTTCGAATAGAATGGATTTGAGATGCAACAAGCAGATTAACATACCTTAAAATGCAATTGGGTAAATTTAATTCCCTTGGCGATTCTAGTTCAATTACTCAAAGAAATACGTAAAAGAGACAGAGTGTGAGAGAGAGTGCAATACTAGAAAAGAATAAGGCAATAACTTACTTTGGCAAGCAATTTCTATGATATGCTCTTGGAAAATGTCGACAAATTGCAAATTGCATATTTTCATCTTCCTTGTTTTCTGTGTGCTTGCAATTTATAAAACATTTATCAATAGGGCATGTAAACTCCTCTCCATTAACATTTTTTTGTGAGGGTATTATGCCTCATATTCCGGAGCAATATGCTTTGATACACAGTGGGGATGATGGAAGCGTCAACGTGTTGCAGAAATATAAGAGAGGACATAAAAAAAGAAAACAATATTAATTATGCGGATCATATAACTTTGAATATTGATCTTGTAAATCAAAGTCCACTCCAATGAAAATCCCCTTAAAATTTTAGCAACTTCTACAGCAAATGAGCATACCCCTACAACAAAACAAGAGAACTTAGTTCAATAGAAATTTGTGCAATTCTAGCACAGCGTTATCAGTAGCGGTCTTCAAGACCAATTTCCATACCAATTTCCAAACCAATCCAACCCCCAAAATTGGAACCAAAACAAAACCAAGGAAAAACCGAAATAAAAAATAGTCATAAAAAATTACATATATTAATCATTTTTTATTAGAAGAAAACCTGTGTGAATCCAAACCGTTAGACACAAACCATAACCTAGTAGTATTATGGTTCACGAATGGTTTAGCCATGAAGGCTTTATTCGAAATTGTGTTGACATAAATTGAATGGTAAGTACTAGTTATAAATTTTAAATAGAGAAGTTACCTATGAGCCATGTTGTCACCTAGGTTAAACACTAAGTAATAATTTTATTTATTTATTTATGGATTTTAGAGGAGTTACACGTAGGAATAACATCACACACACTTCAAAATTGAAACAAATACTTAAGTTGTTTTAAACTTTGATTTGAGTGTAAAAGACATCAAACACACTTAAAACTTGTGTCACGTGACGTTAGATAAACTTTAGAAATCTCACAATGTATTTTTTTTAATTTTAGTAACTCTTAACTTTTGTAACTTTCATAAATCATATACTTTGGATTTTGGTTGTTTTAAATAAAATCAAACAAAACTTAAATCTTGATTTTAGTGTAGCCGATATCAAAGACACTTACTTCATGCATATATCAAACCATGACAAATTCTTATTGTCCCCATAATAATTTAAATAATTGTCCCAACAAAAAATCTAATTTTAATATTTTTTTGTAAATATGTTAACCTTAGTGACCTTCAGCATTTTTTATAGTTCTTTATACATAATTACTTATAAAAAATATTACAAGTTTATAGTATAGAGCTTAAACGAGTTAAGACTGGAAAATTCCAATTATCATTTTCTTATATTTAATAACAATTATATGTTTCTTATGTTCATGATAAATTACATAAAGAAACAAACACAATTACTGAAAGTGGTCTAATTATTTTTAAAGAAAAATTTCAAACTTGCATTAAAATTTTAAATTTAAAAAAAAAATTAGTTTTATTGTATTTTAATGATTATATGTAAATGAAATTGTTTTATTTGTTTTTTCATATTATATTAAAATAGTTAAAAAGTAAAAGATTTAAAGATAATTTATATAAATAAATAAATTAAATTAAATAAATATTAAAAACCTAATTTTTAAATAAAGTAATTTTAATTTTTGTAATACTAAAGTAAAAATTTTAAAATAAAAATAATTTAAATAAAGATACCAGGATAAGTGAAACAACCTTTTGTTCCCAGGATTACACAATTTAAAAGTTGAGCAAAACACAATAAACTACTTCAGATTTATTATTCTCTGCTCAGAGAGAAATCCCAAAATCACCCAATTTTTTTTTTTTGTTATTAGTAAACTTGTTCTGCACGCCTTGAAAAATATTGATCGAGTAATGTCAAATGTGGTTCTGACCAGTTCGAACACCACCTGGCTACAAAGCCGCAAAATAATTCAAATTCACTAGTGAAATGAAGTTCCTTCACACAACTTACGAGCAAAAACGCTTCCCCGTGCAGCCCGTGGCCTCGCTGTAATCCGACAATTAAACGAATAGCATTCAATCATTAAATGTTTCCTGAACCATAAAAGAAACCAATTCTCATCTCTCAATGAAGAATTCATGAGTCGTTACCTGGCTGGCTTCTGTCAGATTGTTATTAGCAAATAGCAGGTATAGCTTTTACTAGTCGATATATTCATCACCACTGATCGTGACTGACTGTCTGTTTTTGCTGTAGCAGCAACTGATTTGAAGAAGACTGAACAGCGATGGACAACATGAAATACAAGCCTAGGCAGAGTTGGACTAGTATGTTCAAAGTGAAGCCCTCAACGTCAGACAATCAAGGCTAAGCATCGTCAAATTCCTCAGCTATTTCCGTCCGGCGACCATGCTACGAAGGTGAGTATGCGCTGCAACTCCAACATCCTCTTCTTCTTTGATTTGATCTGATAGCATCGCCGCCGTATACAACGTTTTTCGGCGGTAGTCAGATCTGTGCTGTAATGTACAATGGACGGTATTTAGATAGATAATGTGCATAGAATTATTGTTCTCCCCACTATATTGTTGATGTAGACAAATCCTATTCTTATAAAGAAACTTGGATTTTAGCAGCAGGCATGGGAATATCGATTTGGAATTGATATGTTTATTTAATATTAGTGTAGCTCACGACGATTGAATGATAAGTTGTAATCAATGCCTCTCCAAATCTCGTGTTAATTCGGCCTCTTCATACATGTACATCATCGGCGAATGAGGAAAGGAGCTGGCATAAAACAAAGCCGAGGTGGAAACCAACAAAAGAACAGAAGACGATATTAATACCCAAATTTGAGTCTGGCATGGTAAAACCTTCCAGACATGAAATCAAAAGAATCGCAGCTCAGCTACAAGAGTTCGGACAAGTTGAGGACGCTAATGTCTTCTATTGGTTCCACAACACAAAGTACAGAATATTCAATCGTGTAGAGAGAACAGAGAAGAACACGAAAGCAATCATAAACGTTGCTAGTAACACTGCTGATTCGCTGTACATCACTGGCGAATCGTACTCTTCTTATGTGCTGGAAGATCCATTTTTCACACAGGATGATCCATTTTTCACACATCAGGATCGATTTTTTCACACTGGCGAATGGTACTCTTGTTATGATCCATTTTTCACACAGGACGATCCATTTTTCACACATCACGACAATCCATTTTTCATACATCAGGAGGATTTCCATATGCAAATGAATGAAGAAATGAGTAATGATCAATGCAGTTCCATGCAGGCAGTCGCAACTGCAGCAGGAGTGTTTAATGAAGGTACATTCGCTGACACCACCGGATCGATATTCTCTTATCTAATATCCCCCGTTCGATATTTAGTCTATTATGTTTACTCTGCAGCATATTTAGTCTGTATAGTATTATTATGAGTATGAATAGTTGGATTACATATAACTGTTATATAAAATATTGACAAATAAAATTGTTAAAAAAAATATATATACAATTAATTGCACAAGCATGTACTAAAATGTTAATATTGGATTTGTTATTTTGTAAAATTATATATGTTTTATTATGACAAAGTTTAAATGGGTACAATTCCTGAGTTAAAGAGGAATATTTGTCACAAGGTTGTGGGTTTCAATTTCGTTGGATCTATTAAAGTTAGGCTTATGTGTATAGAGTGCCTACCTTTAGTTAATGGGTAAGATTCAATTTGGTTGGTTGTATTAATGTTAGGTTTATGTGCATAGAGTGCAGACCTTTAGTTTAATGGGGAAGACCCTGAAGGTTATTTGACACAAGGTTGTGGGTAAAGTCACTCTTATGTTTAAAGATTGTTTACCCTCAGCCTAATGGATAGTTTAATGGGATCCTGACTTATGTTTATAGACTATTGAACCTTAGTTTTATGGGTAGGATCCCCTATACATAAGGTTATTTGTCATGAAGTTGTGGGTAAAGTTAGCCTTATGTTTAAAGGATGTTTACCATGAGCTTAATGGATAGTTTAATGGGTACCATCCATGAGTTACAAAGGGATTATGTTTATACAATATCAACCCTGAGTTTAATGGGTAATATTCCTGAGTTTATTTGTCACGAGGTTGTGGGTTCGAGTTTGGTTAGGTCTATTAAAGTTAGGGTTATGTTTATATAGTTTCATGGGTAGGACCCTTGAGTTACAGAGGGCTATTTATGTTTATAGATTTTAATGGGTAGGACCCTTGAGTTAGAGAGGGCTATTTATTTGTGATGAGGTTGTGGGTTCCAGTTTGATTGGGTTTATTAATGTTCCGCTTATGTTTACAGACTGTCTACCCGAGCTTAATAGATAGTTTAATGAATAGGATCCCTGAGTTACAAAGGGGTATTTTAGGATGAAGGGCTATTTGTGATGAGATTGAGAGTTTCAGTGTGGTTGGCTCTATTAAAGTCAGGCTCGATAGTTTAGTGAGTAGGATCACTGAGTTACAAAAGGCTATTTTTCATGAGATTATGAGTATCAGTCCCATTGGCTCTATCTAAGGCAGGCTTATCATTTATTTTTATAGACAGTTAGCACCAAACTTATTTGGATGGTTGATTCTTTAGTTCCCTCCATCAAACACACAAGGAGCAGAATCATCCATGGCTGACAGAGCTTCTAAATTTCTTGTGTGGAAATAAATCCCTGTTGAAGTTCCCGTGGGATCAATAAACGTAAGGGATGCCTTTGGTGAAAATGCAGTTTTGCTTCACTCCACAGGTGAGCCGGTTTTAGTGAATGAATGGGGGTTCACCTTGGAATGCCTGCAGCAAGGAGCTAAGTATTACGTGGTATATATGATGCCCAAGCAAATTTCGATACCGCTATATTTTGAATAGTTCTCAAAATATTTCTAGATATAGGGTCGAATTTTACTGAACTGCTGTGTTTCTATTGAATATTTCAGATATGAAAAGCTGGCTACTCATCCATTGTGGCTGATGGTTGCTGTTTTAGTTCAATTTGGAATTACCTGCGGTTGCTTATCTCAAATATGTCAATTTGTGTTGAGACTTGTAATTCTGTTGCTAGCTTTATATTTGCATACTCTTCGTTATCTAGCTTTATATCTGCATACTCTTCGTTATCTAGCTTTATATCTGTAGCTAGCTTTATTTCCATTGTAGTTGGACTGTATTTCTGTATTGCCATTATATTTGCAAAATGTTGGTTAGTTTGAATATGTCAAATTTTGTGTTGGCTTCTATTTCTGTATATAACTTTACTTCTGTATCAAACTTGACTTTTAAGATTGTTGTTAACTTTGACTTTGGGGAAGAAAGCAATTATAGTCTCTATAACAAAAATTTAAATGTTCTGGCAGTTGTTAAAGGTCCTTGTAATGCTCCATCTTCCCGCCACTACATTATATAAATATCAAAGTGGCTATGAATCTACGAGCCCAAAATTCTTTTCAGGTTGTTAATCTATATTTAAAACATCTACCAAACCTTTGAATCTCAGCCAGGGACAGTATTGAATCTGGAAAGAGGATTTGACATTTTATTAACCTTGTAAACGTTTATTGACTTTATAAACAACATCCTAACATGCAGCGAACTCCACCTATGTGCAAACAGACCGATACAACTTATTAAGGCCATGTTTCTTTCAACATCTCAACTCAGTTAACTCATATTGCTAAATTTCGGTCATATAATTGTTTTATATTGTTTTAATAGAAAGAAATAGATATACAATGTATATGATGGTGTATTGCAGTTCTTACTTCTCTTTAACTTTTTAGAATTGACTTTACTGAAAAACAAGTGAAAAACCAATCACTAATGAGTTACAACATTTACACAAAGCCATCATTTATTACCTGTCAAAATAATAGGCTTATAAACATAAACCAATAGACGATAGTCAACCCATATTTTTTACATTAGCGAATGTTCTCTTATAATATCTCCCAATACAACATTTTATCGAATGATATTTTAGTATTTATTAGCAATTCAATATTTTGGATTTGTAATTTCTTTTATTTTGTACCATGGAGCACTTTGGAGGCATTTGTTATTTTATTAGTGGTGAATATATATTATAAATTAGAAATTTTTTGAATAATATTTGTTTGATAGATAATGAATTAGGATAAATTTTTATTTATATTTAGCTGTTGATATTTAATATATTTAAAAATTTTGGATAAATGTTTTGAAGAAATAATTTTATTTGCTAATTTTTTATTTTTTTGAAAATTATTGATTGGTATTGTTATATGGTAAGGTTTTTGTTTCCTTTTAAATATATCAAACACTCTTTAAAATATTAATTTTAGTGTTGCTTACATCAAAGACTCTTATATAATGGATTTATTTAATATTAAGCATTATTAAATATACATTAAAATAAGTACACTTTAAACCTTGATTTGACTATAAACATATTCACAAGTAACATCAAACACACACTTCAAACCCATAGATTGATAACAAATTAACCTTCACTAAAACACATATTCAGTAACTCAAATAATTATGAAAAAGTTATGATTTTGAGAATTTTGTTTAAATGTGTTTGAGATAATGATATGAAACAAATGCATATTCTTAATGATTAATTATTGTAATTAATCACATAAAAGTAAATGCCAATACATGTCCCTTTCCTAGCATAAGAATATATTGCCACTTTAACAGTGCCATGGAGAAATTATCTTGGGTCTACCTACAACTTGATTTTCCACTCAGCAAAAGTTTAGGAGCTCAAGAGAGCTCCAGAGGCCAATCCCTATATTTTAGGACCCACACTGAGTCATGCGAGTCCCACCACCAGTTCACCCTAGTTTTTGTTGAGTTATGCTCTGATGGGCTAGAGTTAGTTCAACTTCACTTAGCCTAGCGCCAACTTTGCATGATTTATGGAGATTGGATTCCTTTGCTCACATGCCTTGGTGAGTTAAGTGATTGTAATGTGTTGTAGTTGTCCCGAGTTGCATTTGTCGAGGGAATTCTAGCTTGGTATGAACCACCTTGATAATGTGTGCATGTTGAAGCAGAGTTTGATTGAACTAACTTACCTTTGAAACTGAGAGTTTTTTGCAAGATATTTGAAGAGTTGAAAAGAATTATGATACTCCTGAAGACAAAAAAAGGATAAATCAACATCCTTGACACTAAGGATCCTCACACTCTTTAATTAACTTGATTTGAGGGGAGATATTTAGATTTTGTTGTGCAACAAAGGTCTGTAAAGGGTCACTATGGGAAAGGAGGTCGAACCCTAACAACCTTTAGAGAAATCTAAGTAGATGAACAAATTGGATGAAGAAATTGGTTTTATGTGCATTCATATCTCCATGGAGTTATTGTTCCACATTTATGGATTGAAAACACCAAGGGAAGTATGGCATAAGCTCGAATCATTTTTTGGAAAGTAGGATGAGCAAAGAGGGAACATTTTGGAGAATGAGTTGATTTCTCTTGAACCCAATAGCTTTGAAACCCTCCAACATTTCTTGTCCAAGTTCAAGTCTTTGCTCATGTAGTGCAAGGAGTGTGCAATTGAGAAGAAGGATGAGTAATTGGTGATGTCAATTCTTAGAAAGCTTGGCTATGAATGTTCTGTATTTGTGTCCTCCTTCTACTCTAGTAGATTGACAACTCAAAACTAGTGAATATCCTAATTTGATGCATTTAGTGAATGCCTCATTCAAGATCAAGATAAGTCGTTCCATATGGCAACACTAAAAGCCTCCAAAGATCTAGCTCTTGTGGATGTGGAGACAAAGAATGCATAGGATATTGGAAGACTGAAGGGAAAGGACAAAGATAATACTTGATTTTGAGCCAAAGGAGGAGTTTAATCCATTAGGTGGAGCCTCAGGTTCCAAGGAGGACGAGTAGAAGAGGTTTGAATAGATTAGTTGTTCGTATTGTAATAAAGGAAACCATTGAGAGAAAAAATATATTTAGAAAACAATATATCAATTTTCCAGACTTCTTGAAAGATATTGTATTTCCCTCCTAGATGGCGTAAGGAAGATTGATATGACCAAATGGAAAATGTAGTTGTATGACCAAATGGGCATGCATTTTTGGTGTTAACTTGCCCCAAAAGTCAAAAACGTTTTTCCCCAAAAATGGGTTTCCCCAAATTCGAATTTCCTCCCCATACTCTTCCCATCCCCATGCAATAACTACTTCAACCAATTTCTAGAAAAATTAAATAATTGGGTGAATGAGACAAGAAAGGTAGTCGACAGTTTAATGGGTTCTTCCATTGACATTTGGATTTTCCCCATGGGTCCCAAAGGTTAAATATTTCCCCCTCCTTATCCTTAGGAAGTCATGCCCCCATATCATTATTTGTTGCACACATTACTAGTTGGGGTTCTCAAATAAATTGCATATTTACATGATGCCAAAATTATAATGTGTCGGCTAGCGCGAAATAATGATTGGCAACGATTTTAGTCACCGAAACATAGAACGCTAACTCAATGGCGGGGATTTTTCCTTTAGGTCAACACCATGATTATTTACAATATATACATATCATATACATTTAATGCAAATGGGGTCAAAATATCAACCCTTCCTCATTGGTTCAGGAGCCTCCAACCACATGGTTTTCTCCAAAGAATAATTTTCTTCATTAAATCTCACTCATGGCCCAAGTATTTACATGGAAGATGATACTCAAATCTAATATCACTAGTACATGTGATCAATTTTGCCATGTTAGTTTTCCACGTTAGTTTTACTTTCGTGGAAAAATCAAGGGTAAATTATGCATTTTTACAATTTTTTTAAGAAGCCCCGACTTTCGTCGCTGTATCCACGCCAGACTGTCGCTATAGTGACGGCACTGTCTTTTGTTGAATTATAAAACGGTCAAGCGTCGATACAGCGATGGCCAAGAGTTTAAGCGCTGTTATGTTTGATTTTTTTGTGAATTTTGTTCGGCGTGCGCGGTTATGTTTGTTTTTTTTGGTGAATTTTGTATGCCATAACCAGCCATGGATGATCTTTCGAGCCCGAAACAGTGTCTCTCATGGAGGAGTGACCAGGGGGTTTCGGTTGGAGTTGGTAGTTGAGAATTTTGTGACAAAGGAGGTTCCATTTAACCCTGATTTCTTGAAGCATATGTTCCCAAAGATTGAATGGAAGGCTCTCCACGATGCAGCAAAGAAGATGGATGAGAATGATCTACAGTACTCCGTTAGGGAAATACATTGATAATCAGCTAAATAATGTGTGGTTTCAAGCCGAAGAGATTTTTCGAGTGAATGGAACTCCAGAGGTCCGGGAACAGGTGTTTTGGATTCCCGTTTCACAGTCCTATTATGAGCTTGCACAAAAAATAGAGGTATTTGTTTTGGGGGGCCATTGCTTTATCATACTGCAAGAGATATGCAGTGTATAGGTTAAGATAGCTATTTATGTCCAGATCTGTGTCTTACATGCCTACCGTATTGGAACATATTTCAGAATGAAGTTTACATCAAGCTAGGGTCAGGCTTGGTCTTTAAATTTGATGGATATTGTATCTGTTTAGGTTGAAATGGTGCTTACGTTGTTCACTAGTCTTATGATAAGTGTATTTAACCTTTGTTGTCTTAGATTGCTGCAATGATTTGAAGAATATGAACAGGTTGAATTCCCCGTGATTTGTTTTCAATTTGAAGTTCTATAGCTAAAGACTTTAGTTGGTCAATGCAACTTTGACCATTTCCTGGTCACCCATGTTTCAAAACCATGGTCTGCTCTATCCAAAATGTGTCCTCTCTTGAAACTTTGGCTCAAGTTGTGTTTGCCTGCTATCAATTTTGAAATCTTCTTGACATGTGTTATGCTTGCTTGTTTATCATCAGGTGAGGATGTGAAAATCAATGTGGACCAAAATTCATCACAAGTTGCCCAGGACAAACCCTTTCCAAATACAAGGCTATTTTAGAAGTGGAAAAGCTTTCCTGCTGGTCACACATATGACGACGACAAAGGATCAGTAAAGTCAAGGTGGTGGTTTCGCACACCATCAGGAGATATTCTTCAAATTGCTGATAAACCACTTCCAAAACTTGCAGAGGATGAGGAGATCATGGGTATAATAACAATGGAAGATGTTATTGAAGAGCTTTTACAGGTTTCCATCTCAGGCCCTATCTTCATCCTTGCTCTTTTCTTAGTTCACCATCATTTTCATGGGTAGGTAAATATCTTTTGGGCCAGAAAGATTTGGCTTAGATGCTGCATCCAAGGGTTTTTTATTATGCAAAACCATTCAGGACTTGCACATGGATTTCTCCACCTAATGCTTAGAACAAACTGCCAAGGCTCAATTAAGGAGTATAATAAGATGGTCCAATTTGGCTACATAACTGCAGCAGCATAAGCAGAGCAGTTGAACCTATTTCTCCCAATGAAACCATTTTTAGATTTACCACTTGACTACAACCTAGTTGACTATGCACAGTAATTTAATAGATTCCTTATATTCAGTAATATTTTCAGTGAACTGAGAAATTTGGATGAGAATACCCTGTTCACTAAAATGACAAGTTTTGAACAGTGATTATGGTTATAACTCATTTGTATGGCATGGGCGTTATTCCCTAGCTGAGAGTCGAGTTTTCCAAATCATGTAAAGGATCTGGGTATGGCCTTAAACTTCATGTGTCATTTAAATTGCAGGTGAAAAATACATCATGTCATTGGCTTGCATGACTAAGCAAAGAAATTATCAAATTGTCTTGGTATCATAAATCGATTCTAGGATTTTACTTCAAAATACATAATGTTTTGACATAATGTTTCTGTATTGTGAGGGCAGCAGCTATTCTTGATACTTGAAGTTTGTCCATTGCATCCCACTCGTTTTAGAAAACCAACTTTTTCAATTGCATCACCTAATCACATTTATTACTGAGGGTTGATTCCTACAGTAGTTACATTGTTTAGGAAGAAAATCTCTTGATACTGACCTACTGTTGTCAATTGGGAACATGGAAGCCCTCCTGTAGTTGGGAAAAAGTGAAGGCAATTTCTTGTGAAATAAGCTTTGTCTTGGTTCGCACTAAACTATATATGCACTCACAGAATATCTAACTTTGATTTCTGGCTTTCCTAGCTTAACAACCTCTTTCACTATTTGATCTTAGTGACACATATTTTAGTCTCTCTGTGAATGCTGGTTGGTTAGACCATTCATATCAATGGATCTATAGACCTGTTTCAAGAGGTTAGGTTGGGAGCCACTAAGCCTGAAACAAAATAGATTTTTAATTTCAACCTTTATGAAATTTAGTTGGTCAGCACGTGCACTGGAAATGGTTAGTTCTCTTAGTGAGGGCCAGGATTTGTTGCTTCGTTAGTATTAATACATATATATTTGCTTTTTCTCTGGGGCTTGACCAATGATGTAGGTTAACTTTGTGTGTGTGCAGGAGGAGATATTTGATGAGATGGATGCTCATGACGATACCACTGCAAAGTAAACATTATACAGCTGAGAGAGTATATCTAGAATGATATTTGATAGCTGTGATAGCTCCCCTGTATGGCCAAAATGAACATTATGGCACATAATTTTGCTAAAACTTATGAAGTATTCAATTTCAAGAAACTTGTCTCTGCCCAATTCAGGACTCCATGGCAAAGCACCAGCTTCCTTAACATCAATATCTGATAGAGTGATCCAGCCAATTACAAAACAATATCTTTCAAGTATAAGCTCATGCATTTGGGAAGCTTCCTATTCTGCCACACTTCCAAAATGTGACAAACAACAAAATAGAGATCAGACCAATTTAAACCCAGATCTTGAAGAACTTTGTGTTCTACAATACCCCAGTTATGGCTCTTCCATTTTACATGGTAAGTATGATCCTTTTTTTAGAGATGATTAATGCACGGAATTTATTTTCGTGTGTATTTTTGTTGTATGCTAGATGGTCTTTAATGATGGAATTTGTTTTAATTAATAGATGGTCTTGTTCTGGCCATTTGCATAGGAGAGCATTAAATAGCTAGTTCCTTAACTATCTTAATAAGCACATACTTCCTGTTTTCGATAAGGTATTTTTTTTTAGCCACTCTGACTATGTCCTTTGGCTTCATTTCTGGTTATGTGAATGTATATGGTTCTACTGAAGAATGTATCACTTTTCTTTCCACATCAATATCTTGTTCACCTTTTCAAGGGATACTTGTCACATGGGCTTCCAAATCTCCTAACCATATGGGAACTGGTGAAAATAATGAATAATGACATACTATCATAGATATTGTTGTCTGAGCTCTTTCTGTTGTGCTACCTCATTTTTATGAACTGTCAGACATTGAATTGGTAAAGCAGAGCACAAGGAATATGATTCAGGTGCATGAAATCAACCAATATGGAAATTAGACTGAAAGGAAGTGGTCTTCTTCCATTCGGAGCTCTCTTCATATATATAAAATGGGGCCTATACCTGGTGAAGATGGAAAAGACCTTATTTGTAGATTGTAGATTAATATGATCACGTTCTTTCACTTGTTTTTGATTTTTCAAAATCGAGATAATTTTTGTTACAATGCAAAATAAAAATTTAGCTTCTATCATGGATATTGTCTGAATTGTTATTGTGAATTATGGCCTTTGAGACACATTCCTTCTAGATAGATTATGGGATGTAGACTGTAGTTATGTTCTTGAGCAGCCCCTCGTTCCTTCCTTTTTGGGGGGCTAGAAGAGGGAATTACTTGCAAATTCTCTATTAGGGCATGGTTGATGCGATTGACAAATGTCCAAAGGATCTTTCTAAGGGAGAATCATGATATTGGGTTGGGAAATTGCGTTTTCCAGATTGTCCTCATGGTGAGAGATGGACTAATATTTCTGATTCTAGTTTGGTGTATCAACCACGATTCTTCCAACTTCATCTAAGAATGCCTTCAACAGTTTATCTTCAAATGTCAAAGTGTCCTTCCCTATAGACTTCTCTCCCCTGGATGGCCAAAAATGATTGATCTTCTGTCACAACACAGCCAGTTCATGTCTGAATGATAACCTTTGCAAAATGTGAGTGGTAACACGGTTTTTGTTGCTCATGGCAATTTGACGTATGCTGCAGGAAGCCATCATTTTTCCACCATGGATTGCTCTTGCAGTACGGCCAAGGCCTGGTATGTGGGATTATGTTCATGTCAATGTTCATGAACTTGCTGTTGAACAGCTTTCTGTAGCTGAATATTTGAATTTCAAGGAGCACCTTATAAGTGGAAGGTAGTGATTTACGTTATATTCCTTGGTGCCTTAAAATGAATAAAAGGGAAAATGCTATAAATGGGTTGCTGCAGAATTTTCCCTTGCCTCCATACTGCCATGTTTTAACAGCTCTGTAACAGGGTGGATAGCTCCTAGTTGAACAATCATGCCCTTATTTCTTTCATGAATAGACAAGTTTAGAAGTGCAGTAACAACATGCTCCTGAGTTTTTGTGTTAGTGGAGGACAACAGCTTCACTAATGGAGGAACAGCTCCAGCCTCTGCAATAAAAATCATGTTATCTGCATTTCTCTTTGCAAGCAATCGAAGTTCTCCGGCAGCAGCTCTTTGTACATCAACTTGCTGGCAAGAGAGATTTTGAACCAAAACATCTATATTTTCTTTTTCTCCAAAGGAAAAATCTGAACTCTTACTGAGTCTTGTTGTCCAACTTGGGCCTAGTTTTCTCGGTAACTCAACCCCATTGGTCTCACACCATTGCGAAATTAAGCTGTAAAGAGCATAATTTGGTGTTAGTGTTAAGTGAAGAAAAACTTGCTGAGTCTTGGGACAAGTTTTATGTCATGAATCCCACTATTTCTGAATGCATGATCGTTCATAGGTCTGCAAAAGACAAAAATCTTAGTTTATTGAACGTAACAGTTAAAAAAATACTTGAGTTCTTTTCTTCCTCAACAACAACCTGGTTGTATTTTTATCCCCTCCATTCTCATTATGGGTACAGTAAGGTCTCTATTTATATTCATATGAGCACCCCTAGAATCCAGTTGCATCTCTGGGGAAATAGCAAAATCAAGTAGGAAAAATTATAGGAGTGGGGTCATTGGGTTGCAAGGGTTCACACATCAATTTGAAACTTATTAAATGTGGGGGTCTTGGTAAGGGGTGGGGCCATTAGGTTGCAAGGGTTCAGAACATCAGCATCAATTCAAAACTTATTTTAATACATTTATGCTTATCCTTGTATTTCCATAACACTAGGTATGTGGAAAACCTGAGCTAAAAAGTATTCCCGGTTGAAATTTTTTGAAGTAAGGTAATAACTAATGAAATCCATTTCGCCAGTCATTGTTCTCTAATTAATACTCTCCCTCAGCATAGTTCTAGATTGCAGTTGGACATAGAAAAGTCATGCAATCCTACTTCCAAAATTCATCCTTGTTTTCATATTAGAAGGTTGTGGACCAAGAGTCAGTCTATGCAAGCAAATGGTTCATGAGAAGAATCGATGACAAACATGTTCTTACACATTGCATTAATTGTCTTGGTAGTGTTGGAAAGTTTAGTTGATCCTTGGAAAAATAGTAAATTTGAATATCCTCTCTTCAGTTATGTCATCTTGACATTTTAGGGGTTGTAATTCATTCTTAATTGGTACACAGGCCCAAACTATGGTGTTCTTCCAAGTTACAATGATCTCTGGCTTGATTGCATAGCTCCTCTAGATGTATGGCTACTCTGATTGTACCCAATCCCTTTATTCCCCCCATTACACAGAGAGAGGATGGTATCTTTTTCAATCTTCATGCTCATCAAGACTGTAGAATTCTACTTCCACGAGAGCATCTGTTTCATCCTCTTTATCAGAAGCATTTCTATCACCTTGCTACATTTCTTTTAAGTTCGGGTTTCTCAATTTTTGGTGTTGTTTGCACTTGAAACCTGTTTGGAAAGACGGGACCACACAGAATGTTTCTTCTGTTGAATGCTTTTATTGACTTATGCTTTTAACAAGGAATTTGAATCAAATAGTTTTTTTACGCCTTTTTTGGATACCCTGGATACTGTCACAAATCGTTGACTTTTTAATTTTAGAATCAAACCAAGAAGATTCTGATTTATGTGAACTCTGTCATCCTTGTGTATTCTTTGTATTCCTTCATTTTGCAATGTATCCAGAAAACCCAAGACAAACATCAAACCCTTTAGATGGGTTTCATCGGCAGACAACTTGACCACCATATCAATTGCCCTTTTTTTGGTCAATAATTGGATTTTCCCCATTTCTACTGAACATTTCTGCAGGTGTAAGGTCTCCCTTTCAATCTTTAACTGGCTTTTACCTGATTATTCTATTAAACATTTCTGTAGCTATATGGGATGACTAAGACAAGTGGTTTAATCATAAAGAGTGAAGGAAACGACATCGAGCATTACGGTTCAGCAGGCACACTAGTCCCCAACGTGGAGGCTATGGTAGTTGATAATATTAGGAACTTTCTGTTTTAATTCTGAAATAATAGGTTGGTTTGTTTCATTGGGTAGGTATCAAGCATCATCAGATGATATAAGAGTATACTCTGCACTTGGCAAGGCACCTAATTCCTAGTACATCAATGCCTCTCGTTGGTACAAGCACATCAGTGCCCTACTAGGCCCAAGGTACCCCTTTAACTAGTATTGTCTGTTTATACAATTTTTGTTCTTTTCAGCAATGGATTTGGCTAAAGTAGTTTTTCCACTAGCAGTATTTCTGGGGAAGGCGTTGGTGTTCAAGTCCAAGGGGAGAGTCAGCCATCAAAGGTGAGTATATGTTTGATCTCGTAGGGTTATTTTTCGGTGTTTTTTTGCTGGTTTTGAGATTGCTGGTTTTTGAGGGTACATTCAAACCTATTGACCCAGAATGATTCATTGTTAATGGTAATTAAAATTCTTCAAATCTTTCAAATGCTCTGTTTACAAGTCTTATAATACTGTCTATTCTAAAATTTTGTATGCATTCACTATAAGTATGCTCGCACAAGCAGAGTGAAATCAGTCAAAGCTTGTCCATTAACAGCATAATCTAAAATAGGACATTAACAAATTTCTTGATATAGATTACAAGAAATAACACAAATAACAAGAAATAAAAGCAGGTCTAAGATCTCACCTTTCAGATCCGTAATTTGTGTAATGAACTTTCTATCGCTCATATTGCATGGGTGTTCAAGTGAAATTTTTTCACTTGAACAGCAGAAATGACATGGTAACGTGGTCAGCTTATGAGAGTGTTATGGTGAGATCTTCTCTTATGGGACACTTGTTTTAATGAGATTAAAAATACACAGGGAAAATCTGAGTACACTTTCATTTTCAAACAACAGTAAGCATTTCTAGGTATGGGTATATTCAAAGACAGCCTGACAAATTCAAACTTTGAAGAGAAGATTGGACCAGTAGTTTAGATGGTTTACTATTTCAGTTTGCATACTTACAAAAAATTAGTGCTTAAATCTTTGTATGGATGATTTTGAGTCAAGGGCAGTGAAGAAACTCATTAAAGAAAAGGGTGAAGAAATGGGTGAGATTACTGAGCATATTATTTATCTTCTAAACAAGCTGAAAGGCATGCTGCAAATGCAAATTTTTAAAGATAATAGGGTTGGTTTTGAAAATCTTGTTTTGTCTAGAAACCCATGAGAGAAAATCAACTCTCCTACTATTCCCGAGGACTACATTTGTCCAATTTCATTGGACCTGATGAAAGATCCTGTTATTGTTGCTACATGAAAGGTAATGCACAAAACCAGAGGCTAGGATCTGTAGTAGCCTACTATCTCTGTTGTAGTGCACTATCTTTGCTGGAGGAAGAACAGTGACTGAGAAATCATAGATAAAAGGCAACACAACCATACCTAGCCACAAAAAAACTGGTTGTTGCCAGAAAGGCTTTGCGATTACTCCCAAATTCATATGACTTCACCCATAGGAAGAGAACTGATAGCCGGGCTGATGCACAATCATGGACTCCTTTAAGGACACTTTAGATGCCACATAATACTGAAATAAACTGAAAACTCTGATTTTAGGTGACAATTAGGGGTACTTCCCTAACTTATTTCAAGATGAAGTAAAAAGAGAAAAGATAGGTAATTGAATCAGCTTTCATAAT
>LPNX010609265.1:3295-22016 GCA_001517045.1 Pseudotsuga menziesii
TGTAGTTATTTTCAAATATATAATTAATAGCTTACAGCTAGGACATTGTCATAGTTAATTTACCATTAAGACATTGTCATAATCAATTTGGTGTTAACAATGGAGTTGTAACACGTGAGGCTTTGCAATTTACTAAGTTCTAGGGGGTCTATGAATCCATTTGTAGTCTTAGAATTTAGAAAAATATACAACATTGTCAAAATTGTAATTTTTCATTGCCGAACTGATCCACAACTAAAAATGACCAAATAAATGACCAATTGTTATGTGGTCATTTTTTTCTAGATACCCCGTGACCAAATTTGGTCATTTATCTTGGTCTTTTTTAGTTTAGTTTTATCATGTGACAAAAATTGGTCATTTATCTTGGTCTTTTTTATTTAGCCCACTTAAATTTATCAATTTTGGTCATTTATCCCTTGAAAAAAATTGCGGTGACCAAATTTTTTGGTCTCTTGGTCACTAATCTCTAATTTTGCACTAGTGAGGAGACCTTTCAACCCTTAGATTATAAATGGAGAAAAAATAAATGAGGATCCTCCTTCAAATCCTCTTGTCAGGAAAAATAACAACAACAATAATAATTTTTCATACTTTCCTCGAGATGAGGAGTATATAGAACCACCTAAAGACATTATATGGATGTATGATGATAAAGACACAATTCTCCTGATACAATAGGATGATGAAATATCCGTGTAGGAATAAGTGTACCAAAATTATCTGGGAGCATAGAACAGATACTATTTCAAGCCTAAGAATAATATTGTTAATCAAGATCAAAATTCTTCCCCTAAAAACGTTTTTGAAGATCCTAAACCAATCAAAATCAATGATAATTCAGTCACTGCTAGGAAATATTTTACATCCAATGAATTAAGGACTAATCCTATACCTCGTGTTGTACAAAAGAAAGCAAAATTCACTTATCCTATAATATTAGAATCTGAGAAGAAAGAGAAAGAAAAAATCCCCATGCCATTTGATCTTGAACTTGAGTTATCCAAAATAAAATTCCCAATACCTCTGTCATTGTTGGCTAGAAATCTTGATTATCATAAACAAATTGAAAAGGTCCTAAATAAAACTGAGCAAAATATTCATCCTGATGCCTTGAATATTGTTGATGAAAACCCTACTATTTTAGTAGGTCCTATGGTACAAGAAGAAAAACATGAGTATACATACCCATTCTACATAAATCTAAGAATACATGGAAATTTATTGCATAATTGTATGTTAGACACAAGGTCCTCCAACAACTTAATGCCAAAAATTATCATGGACAAGATAGGCTTACAGATCACAAAACCATATCATGATTTGTACATTTTTTACTCTAACGGGGTAAGGTGTATCGGGATGATCAAAGATCTAGTATTAAACTTATCTCAACGACTTGCAAAAAGTATTATGATGGATGTTGTAGTCGAAGATGTACCTACAAGATATGGGATGTTGATTTCATGAACTTAGGATAAGAAGATAGGAGGGACCATGCAAATGGACATGAAGTATGCCACAGTGCCTTTGTTTATAAGAGAAACTAGAAGATTATACAGAGAGGCCAAATTTCCCTATGTGATTAATGACCAAAATAGTCCCATTAATTACCATGTCTATGACTTGGAAGAGGAAATGGGATGCTGCATTTTGGATTTGGATGAACGATATCATGAGGATTAGGCTAGGAAAATGGTTGTTCAAGATACCTTTTTTGAAATAGATCAGATTTGGACAATGTTCTTTGATGGAGCTTCATCAAAAGGAGAAGTTGGGGCAGGAGTGGCACTTATATCCCCAAAATAAGAAGAGGTTATTTTATGTCTAAAATTTAATTTTGAAACCACAAACAATGTCATTGAGAATAAATCCCTCATATTAGGATTAGAGGTCAAAAAGAGAATGGAAATCACACAAAATTTCTATTTATGTAGCTTCAAAACTAATAGTGTAGCAAATGAAAAATGTATATCAAACTAAACATTCCAAAATCATAGCATATAGAAACCAAGTGTGGGATTTAATAGAAAATTTATTTCAGTATTTTAATATCACTTTTATCCTGAGAGATATGAATCAAAAGGAATTTTTATTGGCTATGTCTTCCAGTTCATTCAAGACCCCTACATATATCAATTTGAAGTATGAAGTAGAAACTATTTGCAGACCTTTTGTCCCTGTTATTCAAAAGTATTAGGAACTATTTGAAGATTACCAAAAAATCAAGCAGTTCCTGGAGATGATTGATGAATTATCAACTAATCGCATAGATCAAGATCAGTATGAACATGAATGTGTATATTGTCAAGAAGAGATAAAGACAGATTCCAAGTTTAGTGACAAAGTGGCCAACCATAAGTTATTGCATCTAAAAAATAAATCCATCCATGAAGATTCGGTACCACTATAAAGGTTGTTTGATAAGAACTTTATCCCTATTAATCCTATAGTTCATCCAAAATATGAGGATGTAGAATACATAAACGTTGTCATAGTAGGAGAGCCAAAAAACATAAACTTGTCTAAATTATTGTGCGTTGGAATGAAGCACAAGTATCTGAAATTATTTAAATAGTACATAGATGTATTTTAATGGAAGTACATGGATACTAGAACTTATGTTACCTCCATTATCAAACATAAGATACCTCTGAAGCCTCGAGTGTATCCTTTTAAATAAAATCTAAGACAAACCAACCCTGTTTTGCTACCCATAATATAAAGGGAAGTGAGGGCACTATTAGATGCAAAAATAATAATTCCTTTAAGATACTCAGAATTGGTAGAAAAATTGGGTACCAATTAGAAAGAAAAGTGGTTAAATCATACTATGTGTTGACTTCAAAAACCTCAACAAATGTTCTTTGAAAGATTATTATCCTTTACAAAAAATGGACCATATTTTACAAAAAGTGGTAGGAGAAAATAGGATATCCATGATGGATGGTTTCTCAAGTTAAGTTAGGTTCCCATAAGCAAAGAAAACATAAATAAATAATTTTTTACAACTCCATGGGGTACAATTACGTATGAAAAGATGCCTTTTTAGATTATGAATGCAGGAGAAACATTTTAGTGAGCCATGGATATAGCATTTATTGGAGAAAAAAACAAATTTATTGTAATATATTTTGATGATATGATTATTTTTTTCAAATACATGTGAATAACATTTATCTCAATTGAAGAAAACCCTTAACAAATGTAGAAAATATGGGATGTCCCTAAACCCCAAGAAGTTTCATTTTGCTTTACAAGAAGGGAAGTTGCTTGGACACCTTGTTTCTAAAGATGGAGTAAGGATAGATCCAAAAAGGGTGGCAACCATACAGTCAATTGAAACTACCAAAAATAAAAAAGAGGTACAATCATTCATGGGGAAAATAAATTTCCTAGATAATCTAGCAGAATTAATTAATATTATTAACAAAATAGTCAGAAAAGGTAATGATGTCAAGTGGACCAAGAAGTCCAAAGAGGATTTTGAATAAATGAAAATTTCCATTGAAGATTCTCTTATTCTGATCAGTCCTGATTATGCCAAGCCTTTCATGATATTTTATTTTTTTCCCACAAATACTATTGCAACTATTCTACTATAGAAAAATCAAGAGGGAAATGAACAACCAATAGCATTTTTCAGCAAAGCCCTAGGGGATGCGTAATTAAAGTACAATTTAATGGAAATGAAGGATTATGCCATGGTGAAAGCATTGAAATATTTAAGATGTTATTATTGCATTTATCTTATTACTAAGAGGGGGGGTGAATAAGTAATTGTGCATATATGTATATATTTATTTATAACAGTTTTCCACCAATTAAAAACCTTCAGCAACAACATAACAAACACAACATCACACAAATATTTGTGAATAACTATATATCTATAAATATATGTATACGATTACATCAGTGGGATATTGGAATTTTCAAACATGAGAATCCACTCATTTTAGGTGTAGACCTGATCCCCAAGTACAATCTGCGGGTTGTTGACACCGACCTGCAAAAACATACTTAATGTGATCAATGAGCCATTGATACCCCAAATAATTCTAAAGCTTATCCAAATAGATTATCTCATATATTAATTCTTCACAAGATTACTTCACCACCTCCATATCTTACTTACTTATAGTCTTCTTGGCTCAAGAGATGTGTCCACTTGTTTTTGTTTTCATCAAGTTAGGATCTACGTCGACATGCCACTTATTGCAATTCATCTTTGGGTGGTGTATGGAGCACATATTCCAGCGCACTTGTGGGAATTTTGCACATAGGTTAATAACCCATGTTTTCCTTTACAAGTATTCATACCACATACCATTTTTCTTGTGGGACATTTGCACACCGCTTTAATTTTATTGTTCTTCATTCATAAGTCTCACACAAGTGGTATTTGTGCATATTTGTGCACTTGAGACCAATGTCATGGTGGTATTTTGAGATATTTGGTGTCATTAGACTTCCACATTATTCATCTATTTTTTTGTGAGATTTCTTTGAATGAGAAAGTCTTCAGCATTATATCTTGTTCAACAATCTTCATAACATTATTCTTTGGCTTTGATCATGTTCATAGATATTAACATATGATTCTTTGACATTATATCCTCTTACATTTGATCCTTTGAATCAATGACAATACACATTCAATAGTTATGTGCTTCACTCATAGGTAATTGCTTTTGTGCCACATAGCATAGTAAAGGATATCTTCATTCAGACAGACAATGAAGGGAGTAAAGGTATACAAAAATCCAAAATACAAGAGTATGACCTAGAAATCAATCCTACTAAATTAGTAAAGGGTCAGGGACTAGAAAATTTGATAGCTAAATCAAATTGTGAATCATTATATCTAAATTTAGTGGTTGAACTAATAGAGGAAGAAAGGAGAAAAAGAATAAAGGATTCGCAAAGCATTGCAGTGAAAATAATTCCAAAATTTGAAAAATATGTATGGTATATGGATATTGTTTACTATTTGATGTATCTTGAGTGTTTAGAACATACAAGTAAAACATGGGCCAAATATTTGAACTTACAAGTTGGCAAATATTGCACATTGGATGAATACCTATACTGGAAGGATCCTTAAATCATATTGTTAAATTGTGTGATTGAAGAGGAGAGATAAGGGATTATTAAATAATTTCATAAAGGCATATGTGGAGGACACCATTATTGGAGAGCCATAACATATACAGTTCTGAGATATGGATACTAATGACCCAAATTGTTTTCTGATTGTAATCATATGACAAGGGCTTATACTGACTGCTAATTGTTTGCAGGAAAATAGAAGTTGAAGCCATTTTCTCTAAATCCTATAAAAACATCGGATCCTTTCCAACAATGGGGCATATACTTCACTGGGGAAATAAATCCAAATTCTAGTTCCAAACATAGATGGATTTTGACAACAACTGATTATTTTACAAAGTGGGTTGAGTCCATCCCAACCAGGTCAGCAAATGACACAAAAATCATAAAATTTCTAGTGGAAAATATTTTGTCAAGGTTTGTATGCCCAAGAAAGAGCATTGCTAACAATTCTTAGGAATTCAGTTTAGTCAAGATT
The DNA here is from genome assembly GCA_001517045.1 of Pseudotsuga menziesii. Classification (NCBI taxonomy): domain Eukaryota; kingdom Viridiplantae; phylum Streptophyta; class Pinopsida; order Pinales; family Pinaceae; genus Pseudotsuga; species Pseudotsuga menziesii. The sequence goes on from LPNX010609265.1 coordinate 8,886, forward strand.
ATAGAATTATGCTAGAAGTATAAGACTAAGCTAGGACATTCCACTACATACTAGCCATAAGGAAATGTACTGGAGGAATCATCTACTAAAATCTTACTCATAATCATTAAGAATGTTGTCTGGAAATAAGAAAAGCATGGGATGTAAATCTCATACATGCATTATGGGCTGATATGATAAGTGTAAAAAGTTCTATTGAAACCTTTGCTTTGCAGCTGGTGTATGAAAAACAATCATTGCTTCCCATTCAATTAGGATTACATGTTCTAAAATTGATCCAAAATGAAGCAAAATAACAAAATGATATGGGGAGGAGTATGTATGAATTGTTTGAATTACAACATAAAAGAGAGTAGGTTGGTGTGAAATCGTAAGAACATAAGAAAAGGATGAAGATGATAAAAAAAGGCTATAGAAAGAGACCTACAACTAGGACACATATCTCTGAAGCGGGATGCCAAAAAGGAAGATAAAGAAAAACATGGAAAGTTTGATAACCTTTAGGTGGAGCCCTATACTATGTCAAGCAGGAATACAAGGGAAAAAAACCTACATTATTGCAGAACTAAATGGTGAAATCATCGAGGATCATGTCAATGGGATTCTACTAAAATTCTTCTTTATATACTAAAATCCAAAAGGAGCTCTGCCAAATATGTACATAGTAGAATAGAAGCATTTGAAGTTCTCCTTTTCTTTCTTTTCAATTATTTCTAGCATATTTACAATTATAGTTTTTCATTTACTAATAAAAAAGTAAAGCGAAATATCGACGACTGTGATGAGTAGCGTTTCGATAAAGTGCACCCCGCCTAAACTTAGTCAGAGTTCACGTTTCCCCCAAAACCACTAAGGACATTATGGTGTGATTTGATTGATCGTGCCTTCTCATGATAATTTTTCAAAACCATCGAGCTCATCGAGTGTTCGTGCTTATTGAAAACCAAGGTGGTTTTCACTCAAAGTCGTAAGCCAACAAGGTATCCATGTGTGCAAGGATGGAAGTTGGAATCTATGTCGATCTGTCCCTAACATATATATATATATGTCAGGTGGGTCCCCACTGACATTTTCCAATTTCATTGTTCATTTTTAAATAAAAATCCACCAAGTGTAAGATTTTAAAATTTGTTTAGCCGTTAAAGTGGTAAATTACCATTTCCAATGATGTTATTTTTTATTCAAATAAGACTTCGTCACCCAGCTCCATTGTACGTGACTAGCCCCTTGTAGCGACCAATAGTCCAACACATTTCTACCATATCCATTGGCTATTTACTGGTCTAATCACCTTCCTCCTCATACCTGGCTATTTACTGGTCTAATCACCTTCCTCCTCATACCTGTTAGTAAAATTCTTAAAGTTTTAACCTCATCGTCTCAATAAAAACCTTTTACCTTACTAGCAAATTAAACATTGTTAGAGTGTCTCAAAAGTGTAAGAATAAGTTCGACAATCCCAGGTTTTCCAAAAATTAACGTGCTATCTATGATAAACATGGTTAGAGTGTCTCAAAAGTCTAAGTATAAGTTCCACAATCCCAGTTTTTCCAAAAATTAATGTGCTATCTATGATCACCATACAGACATTTTCAATACAATGGCCATAAATTCTGACATGGCCGCTACAATCAAAGAAACATGTGCCCTAGCTTTTGAATATCAAGACCCCTATCATCTTTGAGAATCAAACATGGCCAAATACATTTGTCTACACACATTATACTTTCCTAAGTTTATAGCCTGGTCTTCATCCCAGTATTTTCCTATCAAGAGAGGCATCATATCATCTGACCATTCCAAAACCTTGTTCACCATTGATGTTTATACCCTTTAGAAAATGTTCTACATTCCAAACTTCTTGCCCTTGAAAACAATTGATTAAAAGAGTATGGTTACTTCCTACCAGACATTGAGCACTTCAAGCAAGAATCAACTTCTATCCAAGCATTTAGACAAGGGAATTGCAATCCCTACCTTAGTATTCCCTATAGTGTTCCCTGAATATAGATCCAAGAAGGCCATTTAACTGATATGCACCACTTTGGTATATGAATATGAAAAAACAATAGACGATGCTATCTTATGTTTTGTACCCAATCTATGCCTTGCACTAGGAGTTGGCCCTCTAAATTTTGATATATGCAGTTTCCTAACCTAGGAGACTCATGAACAATCATGAAGAGTAATTTCCATCATTGGATTTGTTCAGGTATCATTCATGGATGTTCTCTATCTTCATCTATCATAATTATGAGCATTTCAAATGCTTGAACTTGAAGATTTTATATGAAAGGGGAGATCAACTCGCTATTTATGAATGGAAAAAAATGTTTTAAAAATATCTAATAACTCTAACTATATGGAATTCACTTATGAACTCATGAAGAGAACCTATATGTTGATACATGGTTCCACTCCTCTAAGAATGTTTACAGAAGGAAAAAACATGTTACAATTTATCCCTGACATGAGAGTAGGAGACTGTTTCTTATACAAGGAATACACAACTATAATAATATATTGTTTGAAGAGGAGCGTTGCAATATCCTAGTTTTCCTTGCATCAAGAATGTTGTCTATAAAATATGTAAGACAGAGGTTCATATATGATGATATGCATTTTAGACATTTTAGGAAGCACATGACATTGTTTCTACCAAAGGACGTAAAACCCTTCCACATAAGAGGGTTAAATTCCCTACAATATATGGAAGTTTCCTAATTCAACTAATCCTTGAGAAATATGAGAAAGGAGCACGTGACCCTCACCAGGTCATATACAAGCAGAGGGTAGAAAACAAGAATTATCCATTGGGGTAGTTTTGAGATCTAAATCGGGCCTCCTAAGGGAAATAATAAAATAAGAGTTCTAAATTTTGGAGGGAAATATCTTCTTATTGGTTTACCCAAATTTCAAGTTTGGGAACTTGTCAGATGTGGAATTTAATTCCACATCTAATGCATAATCACATGGAATACTTTTGAGGAACACTTAACATGAATAATGAGAAATTCAATTAAAAACGTATTTTAATGCATAAAATACATTTTTCTTGAATTTTTTTATTTTTGGTTCTATGGGTGCCTCAAAAGTATGTAGTGTGGTACGTGTTGGATGCATATTTGAATTCCAGATCCAATGAGATCCAAACTTGAAACTTTGGTAAAACATAAAGGAGATATTTTGAAAATACAATAAGAAAAAATAGTTTTCTTTCCCTCGATTTCTTTTTACAAATTTTACCCCCTTGGTTGACATCATCATCTTGAATCCTATTGGTTCTTATAAAGTGAATTTTGATGGTTACTTTTTTGCTTTGAGTCCCATTTTTTACCTCAAAACACCCTTATTTCATATGAATATGTTGCTAGGAAAGATTGGAAGAATATTATTATTAGCAAAAAAGGAGAGTTGGGAGGAGGTCCTAGAATTTCAAAACGCCATGGAAGAGTAGAATAAATCGAAATAGTTAACAGGGAAGAAAAGAGGATCAAAGGAACTATATACAGATATCAAGGTAGATCAAAATGAGTAAGGTCCCCTGAAAAATAAAGGTAGAATAGAAACTAAGGGGACAAATCAAACAATAACGGAGAGAGGTGAATCTGAATAATAACTCCCGAGAGAGTTGGAAGAAATGACGCCACAACCATTCAGCTACTCCAAGAGGACCACCAATTTTATATGCTAACTACTCCTTGGATAATCAAGAAGACACTTTCATATTTTCTTTTATATAGATCCTAAAGTGCAAAATCCTGTTAATCTCAATGATTGGAGAGCACAACAACATACAGTGGACTTCAAGCAATTTATAAAGCTATACAAATTGGATATTTACAGAAAAGTTGGTGACATGATATGTGAAGAGGTGGTGAAATCAACTAAAATAGAGAAGAAATTGAAAGGAACTCTAGATAAACTTGAACAATTGTGGAAAGTTGAAAAATGGACTACTCAAGCCAAGCAAGTCACCATTAAAGAACTAGAAGACAAGATATTAGCATTAATGGTTAATCCAACAGATGAATCTCAGGTTAGATTACTGATGTAGAGAAAGGAAAATGAAATAACACATATGAGGAAGCGAATAAATATGCATACCACCCACCTAGTTCAGACAACTGAACTAAATCAAGTGGAAATAAAAAATAGAATATTTATGCATGTATTGTGGAGTACATAAATCTCGTTGAGGAGAGGGAAAATTGGATAAATGAGATTCAAATGCATATATCACCTATGAAGTTCCAGAATAAATCCCTTATTCCTAATCATAATGCTCAAGCATCACATCCTGGGGTACAAGAAGAAGGGCATCCAACAACAAAATAAGATCAAAGTACAAAGGAGCTATAAAATCAAGATGCACATGCAGAAGAGACTAATCTAATGGAGGAATACACTCCAACTCAATAGTCATCTCAGCCACTAGATCAAGAGCTATATGATACAGATAAAAAAATCAAAGTGTTGGAAGCTGAGGTGAGTAAAAAAGATGAAAGAATTTTTGAGTTAGAGGGTGAAATTAGCAAAAAGGAGGATGACATTGAATACATAGAGTCTCATGTGAATGATATTAAAGTTCAAATCACTAATATCAATTTTGATGTTGAAAGGGAGCACCTACTCAGAAGAGTAAATCAAGATTTGTGGGATAGAATATCCGAGTTATTCATGAAAAGATGGGACCACTATGAAGTGATCCAATATGATCTTGAGACATATTAATCCACCCAGGAGGAGGAAAAGAGAGTTTAAACATAGTTACGGACCATTCCTAATAAAGAAGAACAAGTGTTTGATTACTTGAATATAAAAACAAAAAGGAAGCTAGAAGAGTTGCAAATAACAAACATGACACAACTAGTCAAAGTGGTCAAGCAAATGATACTGAAATAAACTCTGTTGAAGAGAAACCAAAACAATATAACAACCTTAGCTAATGATATTACTATTTTCAAGAGCATGTTAAATGAGGTCATAAAAATGGGCTTGTGTCACCCCTAGGATGGAAATGGAGAATTTTTCCCTATGGAAGAGTACCTAGAAAAGTTGATACAAAATATAAATGAAGTACCTCAAGATGATATATTAGAACGGGTAATAAATATAGAACAAGTTATTGACATGACCAATCTTGATACAATAATAAAATTTATTGAAGGATCTTGGACCCATTTCATATGAAAGGAGCGTAGATGCTGAAATAGTCCCGGAGGCCTTGAAAGCTCATCACGTTCCAATTGGAAAAGATTAGAATTCATTGGTTAAATAGCATAAGATCATATTGCCACATCAAAGGAAATATATAAGGTATACCTCCATCTCAATATAGTGGAAACCAATTGGACAAGAAATCCCTCAAGTTCCAAGATAGTTTGTAGGTCATCCAACTCCTTTAGATTTCATGCCACATGGAGGATAGGTTAACATTTAGATGATGCATCAAATGATAGTACAAGTAGGAATACCTCCAGTTAATCATCCAACAGGAAAATCACAGAGGCATCCAGGTGTACAGTCGAATGTATACATGGCATGGAAAGCATCTCCATCTAAAGGAATAAATAAGGCGCAAGTAATAAAAGTTAAAAGAGTAAAAGATGTTAGGCAGGTAAAAGGATAATTTGAAAGTGGAAGTTCTAAAAAGTGGTTACAAACAAGTTAAAGGATAACATAATTCATTTATCCTTGAAAGGCCTATATAATGGAATTTGAATTCATTATTCGAGGTTGTAAATATTTAGATGCCCTCTAGGGGTTGTTGAATCATTGGACTATTTTTCCATGTAATGAGATTTTACGAGATTAAGGTTGCAGAGTAATTGTATAAATGTTTTCTTCTTATGTAAATTGTCCTTATTTATGTGTTTTCACAGCTATTTCAGTGAATGTATAAGTTTCATAAGATGATAATAAATATTTGAGTCATACATTTGTCCCTATTTGTATTGTTTACATAGATAATGTTGAATGTGAAATTGTTAACAAATATTTTAATTTTCTTGACCTCTGGTCCAATTTCAGGATGTGTATGTGAATAGTTGTGTATGAAGTTTTCATTTGTTGTTGTTTATGTGTATTTGATGCTTACAAAAATCATATAAATCCATTATATGCTAACAATGTTTGTTACAAACTATTGAATTCTTTCAATAAATATCAATTTGATTATTCTACCATTAAATATCAAAGAATTGTTTTGCATGCACCTCTGATATTTTTAATTGTTTCCACCTGCTAAGTTCATATCCATTCATATTCAAAACATTTTAATAATCTAAAAATTTTCTCTAAAATGATGTTATTTGTTCCAATCCAATTCATAATTCCTTAATTCATAGATCTACTCAAGAAACAAGAAATTCATATAAAAAACTCACACCGATTTATCTACGATATCTATGAAGTTTGAGCCTCATCATACCATGGTGTCTATTATCTTCATACTATTATGTCTCGGGGACTAACATGTTCTAGAGTCCTTAGTTTGAGGTCCCGACTCTGTGCCATCCATTTTCATGTTTGTTTGGAGCTCTTTAGCTCCTCCCTTTTCCCTATCTATGTACTTGTGGTATCATTCCTTGGGCACCGTTTTGGACTGCTAGCACACGTTCCCAACTTTACAGGTTTGCAATTCTCTCCCATTAAGGGTTGGGAACATAATGGTAGGGAAAATTTATATTTGATATCCTTTAGTGGGAGATAATTTGATGAGGATCATAATATCCCTTCTCTTCTTTTACTAGATTGAGATGCTTCATATTTTATACCATATAATGTAGGGAATTCAATCCCTTTACTTGAAAATGACCCATTTCTTTGGATAATAGAAAATTACTTTGGTGTTTAAAGTGTAGGAATTGCATTTAATCAAATGCAATATTTTTTTTACATACTCCATAGAAAACACCCTTGGAGTGAGGAAAGTTTAAAGCTCCTATGCCTCTTATTCAAAACCATAGAATCTTAGTATAGTATGATTTTCATATAGGAACTAATATCCTACCCTCATGATGGGACTCAGATATAATAGCTTTTTTTTTGGAACATCCTTGGGGTGATAATCCATGTATCAAGTTATAAGTGATATCATTAATTTGTTGGTGAACTCTGTGTAGTTAGGGTTGATGGGTTGCAATGATTTCTCAAGATTAAATCACTCCATTCATACACTAGAAACTAATTCCCACTCTCGTCTCTAATTTTTAAATTTATTCTTTGATAGTGCTCAAAGTTCTGATAGAGGAACATGTAGAACAAATAGGATGTGTATCTAAATTTTTCTATTGGAGGGATCTCTTAGAATTGGGCATGAATTGCTTAGGACAAATAAATACATAAATCAAAATTTGGGGGAATAACCCTAGATGTTTTGGTTCTTATACCAGGGTTAAGATGTGTAGGAATCATAGAATTGTGTCATGTACTATTTTATCATTGTAATATCCTAAAATTGTGCATATTAAGGAATCTATGGCCTTCTTGGAGCTTTAAGAGAATACCAGTGTGTCATAAGGTGAAGGGAAAGTGAAAATTGGCATTCCTCTTTATAGGATTTGGGATAGGAAGAGGATTATTTCCAAGGATTGATAGGTTTTGGAAAGGCTTTTCTCATTGAGGATTTAGAGAGACAACAGTTCAGGAAAACGAAGCATTTTATAGAATGCATCGGTGTTTCTCATGCATGTGTTTTTGGTATAATATGAGGAGATAATGGTTCTTTTATCATGAAAAAATGTAATGGAGAACTAGGTGATGGATTTAGGGAAGTGCATTGTATGGGGGAATATAGATTAAGCTAGGTTTGTTTCCCCCATGTGGCATGGGTCTTGTTCGACCACGAACAAGGGTTTATCTTATTTGATGGTGGTAATTAGGTCATTGAAGGTGGCTATTGTGTCAATAAATATCAACATCATGGTCATATATGCATGTCCATTACTTGAAAAATATGGGATTAAAGAGCTTAACTTTTGACGGAGAGGCCATTTTTGGTGAATTCGAAACTAGTAGGTTAAAAAATATGGTTTAAAAGGTTGACCAAGGGGTAAAAGATCCTTTCATTTTCAGGTAGAAACCACTCAGGTTTCATATGGAGGTAAGGACTCATGAGTGTGATGATATTGAAGGGGCCTTGTCGATTTTTTATCAATCAAACACTTCACGTGTCCCTAGTGGTTTTGGGCCAATGGGCCCTTGTGGAATTTTTAACTAGTGTGTAAATTCATGACACGTTATCATTGCTGGCCATTGATTTGTGGGGCCATCTTTATATTAGCATGGTTACATTTACTATCATCCCTGCATTTTGATTGTGCACTTTTTCTCTCAACTATTGATCTTTTGGGCGCTCTTAATATTTTTCTAGTCAACTTTGGCCCCCTATCCCAATAGCATCTGATCATTGCCTCAATTATATTATATTTCCTTTTAGGCTCACAATTTCTTAACAGGGTGGTCAGCGATTCCTAACCCATGGTTAACACACATTTTCCTTGTATGCTTATTTAAGCATCCAAGCGGCTTGAGAAGCCTCCAATTTTAGTCTTAGAGGGATTTATATTAGTATGTTCCACAATTTGTAACTATTCGAGGCTTATGAGCCTCTGCAATTTTTTTTTAGTGAAAATGGGTGCAACAATTAGATCCACAATTAGTGAATCCGTCAAAACATGGCATACATTTTTCTCACAATGTGCCATTAATTTTTTCACTTTGCAACAAAGTGTTATATCCCATTGTGAAATTTTAACAAAAATACTTCAATAGGTTAGGTCACATTGTGTCGCTCATCTTACTTGAATTGTGATTGTGTCAAGTAGTAATGTGTTCAACCCTTTTTCATTTATACAATTTACTTAACTCAACATAAAAAGTAGTTTTTAAAATAAAAGGGGTTATAATACATATATATATATATATATATATATATATATATATCTTTCTCATTTACTAATTTTATTTCTCTTTTATTAAATATGAAAAAAGATATCATCCGCGAGATGTAGAACAGTTGGTGGTGGGGTATGGTTAAGATTCCCCCTAAGCTGGAAGGTCATCGGTTCTAATCCCGTCGGATACCAAAAATCCAACCATGTTAAGGGTTGGTGCGGTCCAAGCAAGGTGCGATCCTCGGGTGATTTTGACGGCTTAGATGCCCCTGGTTCGTGGCTACTCAGCCAATGGAAACCCTGCTAGTTAGGGGGGTTCCGCCACTTTGCCAACAAAAAAAAATATGAAAAAAGATATCAAAATATGTAATATCTTTATTTATTAAATTTTTATCTTATATATATATATATATATTTTTAGCTAGTTTATGTTTAGTCCATTTTTATTAGTAAAATTGATTTGCATTTTATTAAAAATAGGCATCATGAGAATAATAAAAGCGAAGTAAATTAGAATATATAGAATTATATTTGTCAATAATAATAATTTTAAGTGTATTTTATTAAAAATATACATCATGAAAATACTAAAAGTGAAATAAATTAGAATATATATATACTAATCTAATATTTAGCGCATTAATGTTATATAATAGTTATTAATATATTACTTATTACATAGTGCTTATTATTAAACATTTTTTTCAAAAAAAACATTATTCTTGTTATTTATATTGAATCAAACAAAAATCTATTCAAAACATACACCACATCTCCAAACCATAGATGTCAACTGGGGTCAATACTATAACTAACAAAAAAATACAAGCTTACATGTCATGCTTACACAAAATTTCAAAAACAACAATAGACAAATTTCTTGTATTTGGCGTCTTCCAGACTTGTAGCAGGTAATCCATCTGTGCAGTGAGAAAAAATATGAAAAAATAATCAAAACGGCATTGACATTATCTTATACAATGAAATTTATAGATCCATTAGATATCTATGAACCCTCCACAAATTGTGCAAAGAACAATGTTCCTTTAGGGAAATCAACTTCTCTCTGGGATAAATAATCAACATATGTATTATATTCCCTATGAATATGCTTAATATGGATGACAATAAATAAGGACAAGAAACTTTTAATTCTGAAGCACCAATGATTTAATGTTAAAACCTGTAGCTTATAGAGACCATTTTCCCAGCTAATTATAGCCTCAAAATCACCATATACCTAAAGAGATATCATACCATTAACTATAGAAAATTGCAACAGAATCCAAAGATCCATAAGTTATGATATAGTATTAGTTTCTTTCCCATAACCTAAGAAAAAATTCTATTCATTGATCCTTAAAATCATTCCATAGCTACTAAATTCTTCTTAAACAACACCATCTAAAAAACGTACTACCTTACCCTGCATGGTTTTGGGCCCTGTAACCTATTTTCTTCTCTTGGGTAATTGAAGAGAAAAGTAATCCTTATAGTGTCCAAAACACTTCATACACCATAAATAAGCATTAGGGAAAATATATTCAAATATTACTCTATTCCTCACTATCAAAATATACCATCATACAAAAATAGGAAGAAATTTATGGGATTTTAGCTTCTGCATCCAATTTATAAAATTTTCTTCCAATGAAACAATGCCCTAGTCCCCATATAGTGGGATAATTTTTAAAATTTCCTGCCAAACCAACTTTCTAAAGGAGCAAAAACTGAATACATGATCAATAGAGTCGCTAGCAATAGATTAGGATCGGGCCAACCTCTTTTCATCAAATTATCCCAAGTAAGAATATATTTTTCTATGTAGAGTCATAAAAAGCATTTAATCTTTAATGGTATATTTCACTTCCACAATTTTAAATACCACCATTTAGTTTTAGAGTAAGAATGAGTCTGCGAAATAGATTCATGATCTTTTTTACATTAATCTAACCATTTGATTTATTCTATTCCCAGTCCAAAGTTCCTTATGAACCATTCAACCTGATACTTGCACTGTTTAGAGACATTATATAAGCATTCCATTCTAAAACCAACTACCCATGTATCCCCAAGTCCTTAGCTTCAATATGATAATTTCCAATACTTCTCATCCATCCAAGGATTCTATTGTGCTCTAGGGCACAGACTCTAAATTATAGAAAATATTCCAGCAACTGACTTGAAAGATGAGAAGATCATTTTCCTCATATCCAACCCATTTAAAATCAATGCATCCTTTTCCAACCTTCCAGCCAATCCATTTTATTATCTAAGGAAAACTTCTAAGAATCCCATTCCATAAATAAGAAAAACCATTGATAAACTTAACAAGGTTTCTGATCCAATAAATAATTGATTTACCTTGAGGACCTCATTCCACGACCCTTTACCAAATAACCCTCTGTAGACACTCTTCAAAAAAAGTCCCATATTAAAGCATTTTTAATTTTTATATCCCAACCTCCCATGGATTTAGGCTAATAAATCCTTTCACAACTTACCAAATGTATTTTTCCTCTTTTATCAGACCTTGACCACAAAACGTTGAAGACTTTCTTCCTGGTTATTTTCAAAATGGCCTAAGGCACCCTAACCATGGAAAACTAGTATGCACGAATAGCTTGTAAGGCTAACTCGACCAAAGAAATCCTTCCCCACAAAGTAAAAAAATATATAGGACTAATTACCTATTCTTTTCTCAAAATTTTTAACCAACCATGACTAGTATTCAATTTTATAATTGTTGGGTTTTAAGAAAAAACCTAAACATTTCAAACCATATTTAATGTCATTCACTTTATAAGGGAATAAATAAGCAAGTTGTGAAAATATATCATTAGTGACAATATTGCTATAGAAAACCGATTTACCTGAGCTCACATCCATACATGTTGTTGCAAAAAATAAGGTGATGATCTCATAAAAAGTGCTCCGTTCATCCAATGATCATTTACCAATTAATACAACATCATCAACAAAAAGTAATTGAGTAATGTGCAGTACAAAATATGATTTAATGTGTCCATCCTTTCTAGTAGCACCAATGATCCTTCTAAGACCTTCAATTAATAACATGAAAAAAAATGGAGAAATGGGGAACCCTTTTATTAAATATATGGATATATTAAGCAAGTTTGAAGGTGAATGACTGACCAAAACAACAATATTTGCAGAAGATACACACACCATAATCCAATTGGTAGTATTAGATGGGATCCCAATTTGGAAGAGAATGAACCTTAAGAAATCTTAATTGACTTTTTCATAAGCGTTAACTAAATCCTTTTTAAGAATCAAAGAATTCATCTTATTAGCCTTGATAGAATGGAGGCATTCTTAAGTGAATCCAATTGCATCCAAAAATTGTCTATTGAGTAAAAACCCAAATTGTTCCTTAGATACCACTTCAGCTAGCTTGGTCTCGGTGTATTGAAAATTACTTTAGTGTTGATATTATAGAGTAAGTTACACAGTGATATAAATATGAAGTCTATAAAAGACTTAGTTTTATCACATTTAGGAACAAGTGTGATAAAAGTATAATTCAGGGAACGAGACACAAACCCTTCAGTTCTAGGATATTCAACCACCTCTAGAAGCTAAAGCCCAACAAGATAAAAAAAAGGAACTAAAATTTTAAACAAGATATTCATATGGCCCAAGGATTTCTATCCCTAGCAAATAGTTTAAGAACCCCATCAATTTCCTCCAAAGTAACAAGTTTACCAATTTGCTTTCCTTAATTAGCAGACAATAAAGAAGGCTGATACTTAACAACATCAAGGTGATATACTATATTATTAGTTACAGGATTGTTATACACCAGAATGGCACCTCTCCGTCCGAGTGCCGACTTTCCTTATGTCGGTGTGAAAAAGGACACTTATGGATTGAGGTTTGCCTAGAATACTATAGATTGGCTTATTATGGAATACATTTCTGCCTTCATCTCTGCCTGTGACCACTTTCCCATTGTTTCATGAAAGTCATTGAAAGTCACTGAAAAAACACCTATATTGTAGGACCCATATCTTGATTTCTCTAACTCCGTTTGACCTCATTTCTACGCCGTTGAAAAGTTATTTTAGTTAGCTAAAACTTTCCAGAAGACACCAAAGTCTGAAAATGCCCAGAAATACCCTAAAAATGCGTTTTTTGTCCATTCGTGATTTTCCTTAAGGAAAACCCACGAATGTGCCTCTTAGCATTTAAAACATTAAAACATGAG